>CM077291.1:5088109-5388109 GCA_039654925.1 Anguilla pacifica | reverse complement strand
GGGCGTGGCGGGCGTAGCTTGGCGTGGCAGGGTGAGGTGGGCAGGGCGTGGCAGGGCGCAGCAGGCATAGCAGGGTGTGGCAGGGTGAGGTGGGCAGGGCGTGGTAGGGAGTGGAGGGCATGGCAGGGCGTGGCAGGGCGTGGCGGGCGTAGCTTGGCGTGGCAGGGTGAGGTGGGCAGGGCGTGGCAGGGCGTGGCAGGCATAGCTTGGCGTGGCAGGGTGAGGTGGGCAGGGCGTGGCAGGGCGTGGCAGACGTAGCTTGGTCGTGGCAGGGTGAGGTGGGCAGGGCGTGGCAGGCGTACCTGAGGTGCCCCAGGTTGTAGAAGCGGCTGGCGCCGTCGGTGGAGCGCACCACCTTGAGGCAGAAGGCGGGCTGCAGGTGGCGCACCTCCAGCAGCACCAGCGCCAGGTACTGGATGAAGAGCAGCGCGTCCACCAGCGAGGCGGCGTACTCCACGATGCCGCGGTAGTCCCGCTCCCGCGGCTCCAGCACGCGCACGCCGTAGAACAGCCAGTAGGACGCCACGAAGAGGAAGACCAGCACCATGAGCAGCGCGCGGAAGACGAAGAGGCGCGGCAGGGTGGCGCGCGGCGGCCGCAGGAACAGCGCCCAGGACGAGATGAGCAGCACCAGCAGCTTGAAGGCCAGGGACACGTAGAGCCCCTCGCAGGGCGTCCCGCAGGGCTCCAGCCGGTCCCGCCACAGCAGCTGCGGCAGCAGCAGGAAGGCCAGCGGCGTCGCCATGGCGAACAGGCCCAGGCACCCGCTGACCGCAGGCCCCGCCCACCGACGGCACTCCAGCGGCGAAGACTCCTCCAGCTCCTTGGAGACGCGCGTCAGGTCCTCGTTGGAGACGCTGTGCTCGGACGTGCCCGTCACCACCGTGGTGGTCTCGCCCCAGTTATCATCCTGCGTGCGGAGAAAGGGGGGGGGGGGGGGGGGGGGGGGGGAGAGAGAGAGAGAGAGAGGGTGAGTGGGGGAGAAAGAGAGGGTGAGAGAGAGAATGAGAGATTGGGGAGGGAGAGAGTCAATTCAAAGGTGACACTGGAGAAAGAGAAAGCATGAGTTTGGGGTACACAGTCAGAGAGCTGGGGTACAGTGAAAGGAACACAGAGACAGGGTTGGTGTAGAATGAGATTTAGGGGTACACACCCTGTCGTCCCCACGGGTACTCTCGTTGTCCAGGAGGGGCTCTCCAGGGGCCTGGATGGTGACGGATTTGTCCCCTCTGCTGCTGCTGCCATCTCTGCTCTTAGAGCGATGGCGCTCCCTCCTCTCCCTGTGCCGAAACACAGGGTTAACTTAGTACAGATCTCCCTGAGCTAAAACGCAGGGTCAACTTAGTACTGCTCCCACGCCAAAACACAGGGTTAACTTAGTGCAGATCTCCCTGAGCCAAAACACAGGGCTAACTTAGTACTGCACCCCACACCAAAACACAGGGTTAACTTAGTACTCATCCTTGTTCCAAAACACAGGGTCAACTTAATACTGTTCTCTAAGCCTAAACACAGGGTTAACTTAGTATTGCTACCTGAGCCAAAACATACGGTACATTCAGTACTGCTCTCTAAGCCAAAACACAGCGTTAACTTAGTACTACTCACTGTGCCAAAACACAGGATTAATTTAGTACTCATCCGTGTTCCAAAACACAGGGTTAACTGCTCTCTGTGCCAAAACAGTCAAATTAGTGCTGCTAACACACTAAAACAAAGGGTCAACTTAGTACTACTCTCTCAGTCAAAACACAGGGTCAACTTAGTACAGCACCCTGAGCCAGAACACAGGATTAGCTTAGTATTGCCCCCTGTTAAAACACAGAGTGAACTTAGTATAGCTCTCTAAGACAAAACAGAGTTAACTTAATACTGCTCCCTGTTAAAACACAGGGTTAACTCAGTACAGCTCCCTGAGCCAAAACACAGAGTTAACTTAGAACTGCTCTCTCAACCAAAACACAGAATTAACTTGGTACTGTTCTTTGTGCCAAAGCACAGGGTTAACTCACACATGCATATTTAAATAGACATTAAATGATGATTAAATCCATGAAACAATCATTATATTTCATATAAAAAAGAGATGAAGTGAAAATATGCCGTATGTAATAAAATATGTACATTTTAATGAACAGTTTCCCAAAACTTCTGGACCAAAACAATTATTTCACAAAAATTGGCTGATGAGGTTTTCTTTGGTTGTTAAATCTCCTTGGTTTTCTACACTGAATTAAATGCGCAGCAAGTGCTTTTGCCCTCAACATGCGCAGTAGAGGCTGTTTCCCCGTTACTTCCTAGGCTTCACCGCCTGGCCCCTCCCACCCTCTCCAGTTCCTATGTGCGCTCTATGGCTTGACTTAGCACTGCGTCCTCCCTCTGTGCTCTGTGGCAGAACACAGGGTTAACCTAGCACTGAACACACAGGGATGACTCAACACTGCCCTCTTCTGGTTTCCCTGCGCCACAACACACAGGGCAGACTTGTCACTGCACTTTCTCCTGGAACTTACAAAGAAAACAGAGTGCACTCTCCCTTGCGTGTCTATAGTGTATGTAGTGTCTTTTTTCGTATATTGTGTGTATCTTATATGTGCACAGCATGCATTGCGTGCATGTGTGTAATCTGTACTACATGTGTAGTGTGTGTATAGCATGTGTGTATAGTGCCTATTGTGTGAGTGTGTGTAGGTTGCATTGCGTTTGTACAGTCTGCATTGCATGTGTAGTGTCTGCGTAGCATGTATAGTATGCGTGCAGTGTATTTAGTGTGTATTGTGTGTGTGCAGTGTGTTTAGAGTTTGTGTAGTGTGCCAGCATAGTTTGCACTGCATGTGTGTACTGTGTTCAGTGTGTGTGTACAGTTTGTACTGCATGCGTATCGTATGTATTGTGTATTTATAGTTCGTATTGCATGTGTGCAGTGTGTTTAGTGTCTGTATAGTGCGTATTTAGTGTCTGTATAGTGAATGTGCTGAGTGTGTGTGTTTATTGTGAGTGTATAGTTTGTACTGTGTGAGTGTGCATGGTGTATAGTGTTTGTGCACACTGTGCATGTAGAGTGTGTGTGAAGTGTGTGTTTAGCATGTATGTATAGTTTGTATTGGGTGTATGCAGCGTGTTTAGTGTGTGTATAGTGTGTGCAATGTGTTCAGCATGTGTGTAAAGTGTGTGTATAGCATATGTAGTGTATATAGCATGTGTGTATAGTTTTTTTTAAATTCTTTATTTAACCTTTATTTAACCAGGTTAGTCTCATTGAGACTAGAAATCTCTTTTTCAAGAGAGACCTGGCCAAGAAAGTAGCAGTCAATAACAGACACAACAAAATTTTAACATGTCACATACGTGTGCAGTGTGTTTATCATGTATGTATAGCGTGTACAGTGTGTTTAGTGTGTGTACAGCTTGTATTGCATGTTTAGTGTGTTTTGCGTGTGTGTAGCGTGTGCAAAGTGTTTATCCTGTGTAAAATGTGTGTGCGTATAGCGTGTACAGTGTGTTTAGCATGTGTGTATAGCGTGTGTACAGCGTGTGCATATAGCGTGTGCAGTGTGTTTAGCATGTGTGTATATCATGTATGTATAGCGTGTGTGTACAGCGTGTGCAGGGTGTTAAGCATGTGTGCATATCATGCATGTATAGTGTGTGTGTATAGAATGTGTACAGCGTGTGCATATAGCGTGTGCAGTGTGTTTAGCATGTGTGTATAGCGTGTGTACAGCGTGTGCATACAGCATGTGCAGTGTGTTTATCATGTGTGTATAGCGTGTGTGTACAGCGTGTGCAGTGTGTTCATCATGTGTGCATATCATGCATGTATAGCGTGTGCAGCGTGTTTAGCATGGGTGCATATCATACATGTATAGCGTGTGCGTGTATAGCGTGTGAACAGCATGTGTGTATAGCGTGTGCAGCGTGTTTAGCATGGGTGCATATCATGCATGTATAGCGTGTGTGTATAGCATGTACAGCGTGTGCATATAGTGTGTGCAGTGTGTTTAGCATGTGTGTATAGCGTGTGTACAGCGTGTGCATACAGCATGTGCAGTGTGTTTATCATGTGTGTATAGCGTGTGTGTACAGCGTGTGCAGTGTGTTCATCATGTGTGCATATCATGCATGTATAGCGTGTGCAGCGTGTTTAGCATGGGTGCATATCATACATGTATAGCGTGTGCGTGTATAGCGTGTGAACAGCATGCATGTATAGCGTGTGCAGCGTGTTTAGCATGGGTGCATATCATGCATGTATAGCGTGTGCAGCGTGTTTAGCATGGGTGCATATCATGCATGTATAGCGTGTGCAGCGTGTTTAGCGTGGGTGCATATCATGCATGTATAGCGTGTGCAGCGTGTTTAGCATGGGTGCATATCATACATGTATAGCGTGTGCGTGTATAGCGTGTGAACAGCATGCATGTATAGCGTGTGCAGCGTGTTTAGCATGGGTGCATATCATGCATGTATAGCGTGTGCAGCGTGTTTAGCATGGGTGCATATCATGCATGTATAGCGTGTGCAGCGTGTTTAGCGTGGGTGCATATCATGCATGTATAGCGTGTGCGTGTATAGCGTGTGAACAGCATGTGTGTATAGCGTGTGCAGCGTGTTTAGCATGGGTGCATATCATGCATGTATAGCGTGTGCAGCGTGTTTAGCATGGGTGCATATCATGCATGTATAGCGTGTGTGTACAGTGCACGCAGTGTCTCGGGTACCTGTGTTTGCGGGAGCTCCGCGAGTGGGAGCTCTTGTAGGAGTAGCCACTGTACTGCGACTCGGTGTCCATCTCTCTCTCTCTCTGGCGGCCGGCTGGGCAGGGCTTCTGCGCCCCTCCCCCGATCCCTCGCTCCCCGGCGCCGCCCTGCTGGCTCTTCCGCTTAGAGAGGGATTTGGCAGAGAGGGCGAGCGGGAGCTTCAGCAGGTCTACCTTACTCCTGAGGGAATCTATCTTGGAGGCCGGAGGAGAGGGAGAGGAGAAGGACAGAGGGAGAGGCGGTGGCTGGGAGGGAGGAGTGGGGAGAAACTGTGGGAGGAGGAGAGGAGGAGGAGGAAGAGAGGGCCGTTAGCTGATCAAGCAGTAGGCACAATGGTAGCTCTATCTGGGATCTTCCATTTTACCAAAAAAAAAAAAGGAAAAACATTTCTGCTCTCCCTCCTGCATTCTCTCGTGTTCTCCTGCGGTATCCCAGGTAACGGGGTCCTGCTGCTGCCATGGCGATGAAAGAGGGCGTATGGGTGGAAGAGTTTGGGGTTGGCAGTTTCCATGGTGATCTGACCTTCTGACACCCTCCCCCCTTCTCACCCCTTTGCTTTGGGGTGGGTGAGGATGGGAGGGGGGTCTTCACTAAAGGGAATCTACTGGAGAAAACATCTCTTTTCGTGCATGCGAGTGTGTGTGTGTGAGCGTCTGTGTGTGTGCGTGCGCACAAGTGTGCACATGGGTAAGTGCGAGATGAAAAAATTAGCTGGGTCTTGTGAGTAAATATCACGCTGACCAACTTACTGAGCCTTAATCTGGTGACAAATTCAATAAAAGGTGTTTCTATTCTTAACCTTCTCTCCAACCATCCCCCCTCCCCAGGAGAGAACAGAGATCCTCACGCCAACAGGACACCAGCGCACAGACTTATAAACGTGTACAGTTTTACACAGAAAGGTGTAAAGAGGTGTAGTATAGAGTGTTAACAGTATGTGTAGACAGGTCTTCTTAGGTGTACAGTGGTGGTTCATACAGGTGCGTAATGGAACGCACAATGGTGCGGAGGACAGAAAAGTACGAAGGCGCGCAGGTACAGCACATGTACAGGTACGCTGTGAAGGATTAAAAGGTGCGAGTAACCGTGAGGTGCACAGCACTTGTGTACCTGTACATACAGGTGGGGCAGGTGAGATCGTGTTACTCATTCTTCTCTCTGCTCCGTAACCCACTTTATACTGAGCTGCATTCATACGACACTGTAAGCTTACACCACAATGTCCTCACACACACACACACGCACACGAACGCACGCAGTCAAGTTCAATCTAACCAGACCTTCAGAAATAGAACAGCCACAGGAAGTAATGTCTAAAAAAGGGGCAGTACTGCATAGTCAGTGTGCACCAACATGTGGTTATTGTTGAATAACACACAGTGAAAGGCACCGTCAGGTTAAGGGAACTGAAGACACTCCTTAACATTATGGTGACTTAAGATGCCTGAATGAGAAATACATTACCAAATGCCAAAAACTCCCACACCCAAAAAAGGACTGTTCGCCCTTATCGGTTTGGAGCCGTATGCGTGTTTCTGAGAGGGTGTGTACAGGGTAGAGAGCAAGGTGAGTTTAAAGAAGAAAAAAAATGCCCTGATTTTTTTTTTCGCCTGACACAACACACTATCACAGGCCGCAATCAAGCCCACGGACTGGCAGTAGCCCAAGCCGTTGTCCATAGAGCACCCACGGCCCCTCCGCCCCGCCGAACGAGCCCGGGGCTTCGAGGCCTTTTGTTTAGCTTGGAATACAGAAGCAAGCCTAGACAATAGCCTGCATTATCTCGCCACCCAGATCGGGACAGACCCACTCAAAAGGCCGTTATGAGATATTATGCGGTTGACGTGCGAGTGTGTAACTTAGTTAAATGTGCAAGAAGTAAATATTTCAATTTAATTATTACTTAAATACAATAAATGGGTAAAATCTATTGTTCTTACTTTTCTCGAGGTGGTTTGTTACCATTCGTTCCTTAAAACTACAGCAATCTGTTCCAGTATTTTGTGGATATAAGGGGTTTATGCTAACGTTATATCCCCATATGAAGTTTTATTTCTTTAAACTGCTGGGTTATTTTAGCATAAATAATCTGTAAACCCCTGATCATATTTGTAAAACACACTGATATTCACTTGAGTAACGTTAGATCTACTGTAATTTATTGAACCAACACGCTTGCGCTTAATGATAACACTAGACTACACATTACACTAGCAGTTGGGATAAAGCTGCTTAGAATTAATTCAAGCATGCAGACATAGACCAAAAACGCTGCTAGCTGCTCACGGCAAATTAGAGACTAATTTATCATACATTGCCAGCTAACGCTAGCTGGTAACGTTATTCCCAGATCCCGTTTGAAAATGAGCTGAGCTAGCGCATCACGCAAACCAAAGTCAAGTATTTCAGTAATGTTATATTCGAAATGAAATGAGCGTCTCTGTTCTGTAATTTTAACTGCAACACTACAACAGTCCATTCATAAATAATTAAAGGTTGCCTTCGTACAATGCGACAGTTCTACATGGACAATGACCAGGCAACACAACGTGATAGTGACTTTGAACGTGTAAACGAACCATAATTAGGTAACGTTGCACACAATCCAAAAACCTTGACGATCTGATTCATAAACGCTGCATGGAAACGAAATTTTTCGCATGCAACTTTACCCCCATTTTCAGCCCGCTCTACTACTAACAATGGGATCGACAGAAAGGGACTCACCGGGTTACTGTCGTGAACAGTAGGACAACAGTGTCCGATTTCCAAACAGGAATTTAACGTTTGTTTTGTTCTTGTGTGAGAAAATGTGTCTGTTGGTAGACGGTGAACACTGAGGCCAGCCTCTCGGTTAGTAATTATATTAGCAGTTACCTCTCAAAACAAAGTCCAATTAACCCAAACGACTCCCATTCTTATTCGTTTGGCTTGGTCCTGTGTCCATCTCTGCGTGTCTACCGACAGTTTTCACAGAGAATTACCTCTGTGGTCCTGAGGGAAAAAAAATCTCACTAAAAATATGAAATCAGAAATGTGAGTGAAAAAAATGTTTTCAATCCATGCGCAGCAACCAGCTTTCCAAGAATTCCTCAAACCGACATACGACCGATCCCCTCGTCGCCAAAAAAAGACGAGGTGGCCCTGTCCCTCACCCGTTTCTTTGAAAGAAAAAAAATCCCACAGCGTTTCTCTGCACTTTGTTAGTTATCCAACTCCTGAAAGGGCTTGAATTTCTCCTTCACCCTTTTCTCAAATATTGCGTTTTTGCACCTTTTTTCGTCTTTCACACAGCTAGCGCGCTCCTGGATCCTCTGGGCCCATTCAAATAATTCACTTTCCTTTTCGTTCCTTCGCTCCCTATCCGTCCAGCGCCCCGCCTCCGATTCGCTTTCCTACAAATTCTTCCTCCGAAAATCCCTTTCTACATGACGTCCGGCGAGCGTTTCTCATGTTTCTTACATCGGACTTTAATATGATCCTAAATGAAAAGCTGCACGCAAGACCAAATTATTAAACAAAACTTTTACAGTGGAAAATGGTTAAAACAAGATCTTTTTTTTCTTGTAAGTGAGATTGGTGGCAAAATCTGCAGGTTATAGATATCAAAATGGCAAGTAATCGAGTATGCGTAAGTATTCACAGGAATAATAAACAGTCCTTTCAAACAAAATGCACCTTCCCGCTAATTCCCACAAGACAATACTTTGTACGTATATGACGTCATGCAAAATTGTTTTTGCCCATAGCATTTTGCTTCAAAATATGGACACTGGCTCCACCCACAGGTTTGAACCAACACACCTCAAACATGGTCCAATTATAACACTGTTAAAATGTGGTTAACTATACGAGTTGTAAAAATGCTTTTCCCTTTTTAAAAAACGATCAGCCTTTAACATGTAAATGCAAATCCACAACTGGGGTCTGCATAGACTTCTGAAGGAAACGTAAGGGATTTGGTTAGAGTAAGTACAACTGTTGGTCATTTACCCAACTTGATAGCCAAGTCCCCACTATATTAGCACACCACATACAGGCTAAGTAGCAATTTACCACACAAGAGACTCAACACTAGTCCATGACAGAGACTCAACACTAGCCTACCACATACAGGCTGAACACTAGCACAACACATGCAGACTGAACACTAAGCCATCACACAGACTTAACACTACCGTACCACATGCAGACTGAACACTAGTCAATCACAGAGACTGAACAGAAGTGCACCACATACAGACTGACCACTCACCCATCACACAGAGACTGAACACTAGTGGACCACATAGAGACTGACCACTAACCAATCACACAGAGACTCAACACTAACCCATCACACACAGACTGAACACTAGTCCATCACACAAAGACTGAACACTATCCCACCACACAGAAGCACACATTTTCTTTGTCACAGAAGAGACAAGCATGACAGATGCAAAAGACAAGACTGGGAAAGCCATATTTATTCAGTTACCAAGGCAACAATCTCATCTCGTTGTCCCCCAGTGAGTTGTACCGAAGCATGCCACAGCCTAAACACACAAATAAGTCTTCTTCTCTCTTGATTACAGCTTTTGTCCTCACACCAATGCTGAACACTTCCGCCGTGTTCACAGATAAAGAACTAAACACAAATTTGATCCAGTAGTGCTCATGTGAGTCAGCTAGCTGGCTGGCTGGTCTGGTCCCTCCACTGCTGCTGCCGTTAATAATGCCTTCAACCCAGGGACACACTGTGGAGTCCCCACAAACACCTATCAGACCTGCTGTGACACGCTATCGCACACGCACACGCACACACACACACACACACACACACACACAGGGACACGCACATACATACATACACGCACATACACACACACAAACACAGACACACACCTGTACGCAACACGCACATGGGCACGGTCATACATACACACACACACACACACGCACGTGCATGCAAGCACACACACACACACACACACACACACACACTTATACACATGCGGGCGAACATACAAACGTACGCACTCACCTCACTCGCTCACATCAAATGAATTTCAACACCCGAGATCAAATCAAATCTACCGCCTAAAATCCAAGTACAGTAAACAAATCATGATTCTCTGAATAAAATACAAGCAAATATCAACATTTCTGCATCGATCACATCCTGAACCAAAAAAAAAACAAAACAAAACAAAAAAAAAAAAAAACCCTGTCCAGTTGAAAGCAGTCCGGTAGTGGCTGTCACTCAAGTGTGACATCATCTGCATGACTCCGCCTCTAGCTCGTCTGGGACAGCAGGCTGAGGCGCATCACAGTGCGCGTCTGCAGAAGGGTCAGTAGGCGGCGCTAGCGGGCTCTCTGCTGGCGCTGAAGAGCAGGTCAGCCTTGGAGCTGATGAAGTACGTCACCAGGAGAGAGACCAGCAACACGGCCACACCCACTCCCAGCGTCAGCATCTGCAAGAGTGGGAGGGGGGGAGGGGGGGAGGGAGGGAGAGAGGGAAAGCAGAGAGGGGAGAGGAAGAGGGAGAAGAGGGAGGGAGAGCCAGGAAGAGAGGGAGCGCAGAGGGGGAGAGAGGGTAGTGTGAGCACAGCGGTCACGGTGGCTTCTTCCCAAAACCGAACAAATAATCATCAAACAGAAAAAGAGGACGAAGACATCGGTCATACTCGTGCTTTCAGATTACACACAAAAACCGGGGAGGGTCCGTGTCACGAGTACGAGCTGAACTTGGTTTTTTTTGGTGCAGTTACCTCCAGCTCTCGGCTGGCCACCAGGAAGATCCGCGCGCTGATTTTCTTCCACCGAGACTCCGTCCACGTGGAGTAGTCATGGGAACTGTAGTCCTGCAGCTCGAAGGCCGGGGAGAGCGCCTTAGTGAGGCGCACCGCTGCGCGCACGCAATGCGGCCCCCCCTCTGCGCTGCCGTTGGGCGGGACTGGGCCCTGCACCCAAAAGTAGGAGTACAACTGTGGGGGGCGGGGGGGGGGGGGGGGGGGAAGCAAAAGAGAGAAACAGACCAAAACAAAGAGAGAGAGAGAGAATAGAGGGAGAGGGAGAGACACTATTAATTTTTCATTTCTCCTTTGTTCAACAATAAATGGAGAAGAGACCAAAAAAAATCTCACAAGCTTAAGATAAATACACAAAAAAAAACGAGGCAAGAAAAAAGGCCAAAAAACGAAAAGAAAAAATAAACGAGTGTGAAAGTGTGAGCTTCGCTTGGTTCTGACACTGTGTGTGTGTGCATGCGCACATTAGTGACTGCAACAGTGTGTATGAGAGCGCATTTTGTATTTGTATTAGCAGCTGAATAGTGTATATTAGACTGTACTAGTGGCTGTGTAGCGTACAATGACAGTCTATAATAGAGTGTACCGGAGACTAATTGTGTGCAGTAGTCTATTAGCGGCAGTAAAAGTGAGTATTAGTCGTTAGCGTAGTGTATAATAAGAATGTGATGGTGCGTATCAGTGACTGTATAGTGTTATTATAACAGTCTATAATAGATATAATAGTGTGTACAGGTGACTGTTACAGGTGAGTCTCACCTCTTTGCTCTCCCCCTCCACGCCCTCCGGGTTTTGGCACTCGGTCTGGGTCAGGTTTGCGGGGGCGCCGGTCAGGTTGGCCAGGATGTACTGCACCAGGCGGGTGGGGGTGTTGACCAGGTTGCCGGACACGGGCACGCCCACGTAGTACTGCGGGGGGTGTGGTCCTGTGGGGGGGGGGGGGCAACAGAACAGCAGTGAGCACAGAGCGCTTTTTTACACCCGCCCGCGGTAAGAGTGCCAACGTGGGGGATCACGTGATCATGTGATCGTGGCGGTTATATGGGGGGATGTGGAAAGGCGGGAGACGCACCTAGAATCTTTTGGCCCTCCGGACTCATCAGAGCCTGAAACCAGCTGTTATTGGTCTGAATCAAGAACCCGTACAGCATCTGAGTGACCTGAGAGAGAGAGAGGGAGGGAAGGAGGAAGAGAGAGATGATGATGGGGGAGGGAGAGGGGTTACAGTCTGTCTTAAGGGATTACAGTCAGTCAGTACTCTTAAGGGGTTACAGTCTGTCAGTAGTTTTAATGATCTCAGTCTGTCAGTGCTCTTAACGAGTTAGATCTCATAATTCCTCACAGTCTTGGGGTCGGCAATGATGCTGGCCAGATGAGACTCGTCCCCTTCCGCCTGCCTGTACAGAGAGCGAGCCACTACTGTAGCCAACTCAGCCAGAGCCTGAGAGAGAGAGAGAGAGAGAGAGAAAGAGGGAGGGAGTGAGAGAGTGTGTGGAGATCATTTCCAAATGAGAAATGTAACATCGCTATGCAGACGCCATTGCTGTGGGAATTCTGGCCTGGCAGTGTCACTATGGTAACCATTTGCTGTGGTAAAAACAACCTATGATATTTCAGTTTTCACTTTTTGAGTCTGTGGTAACAGCACCACAGCTATATGAATATTATGTGTATTGTAGAGAGGTTGCTATCACTACAGTAACAGTGTCTATAGTAAGACTGTCTGTGCCATCAGCATGATAACAGTATCCAGACAGCGTCAGTGTTGTCACCGTGGTAACAACACTAAAGATGTATCAGCATTTCTGTAATGACAGTGTGATTGCTGTTGCTATAGGAACAGTACCTTAGCGGTGTCAGTGACATATTCCAGCTGTTCTTCCGGGCTCAGATTGGGCGGGTATGACACATTAAGGTACTCAGCGTTGTCATAGAGACTCTCATAGTACCTGAGGAAGAGGTGTGGAAGTATTCTCAGTTATGACTGATTTTTTTAAACACTCATCTGCATCCCAGCGGTGTAAATGGGGAACTACCTTTCCCATGATGCCCAGGGAAAAGCTTAGAAAGCTGGCCAGTCTGTCTGTGATTGGCCAGGCGGCCATTTGTAAATAGCTGAACTGGGAACAACTGCTAGATTCCAGCGTATGACTGACAGCTACAAAGTCTTATCTTGGACCACGACAAAGACCACAAAGTAACAAATATGAAGGTAACAAATGCAAATGTTTAAGAATTTAAAGTACAGTGGAACCTACAACGCATATTCAATAACACCCACGTAACAGAAATTTCCATAGCCTTTTCAGTATAATATAATACACGAACAAATTAAAGGTAACTTAGTTTGGAATCTGCGTACCCTCTTGCGTGACCTACTCAACATCCAGCAGCCGCACATATTAGGTTTAGGTAAACAGGACCATACAAAACAAAGTGTCTGTTCTTCAAAATAGCAAAAAGAACGGTTCAAGTAAGCCAATACTGCCTGCTCAAACCCTCCGCCTCTCTCACCTGTTGCTGAAAGCGGATTGGTGGTCAGTGAGCACGACCCCAGGGATTGGCCGTGCTCGCAGGAAGCGCTGAAAGGAGGAGGGCGGGAGGGCCTGAGTGACACCTGGCTCGTCCAATGAAATGTTTAATTTAGGAGCTTCTGACTTCAAGTAGTTTACAAGTTTCACAACCTGTAGAGGTGTAAGGTTGAGAGAGAGAGAGAGAGAGAGGAGACGATAACAGTATTGATAACACATACAATCACAGACACTTCTCTGTAGATACAGTTACCCACTTACACATGCACAAACACACACATTTGCTCTGACACACTCACCTCTGAGTTCACAGTGCTGTTCTTCCTGGATATAGGGTCAGAATGGAGCCACAGCTTGGAGTCTGTCCTCAACCCCACCTACAACACACACACACACACAGACAGAGAGAGAAAGAGAGAGATAATTAGTGTGAGTATGTGTGTGACTATGTATGCACAGCAGTGTATACTATGCAAGTGTGTTTGTACCTGTCCAATCTCCAGTATGGAGTGGATGTTTTCCAGGTCAATGACGAACTTCCCCTTCTCCATATCGTACACCATTCGGCTGCTGCCGATGTAGTCAAAGGCCTCCTACAGAGAGAGCAGGCAGGAGTCACACACACACACACACACACACACAGGCTTTCACACACTATACACAAACGCTACACTCCCTATACACACCATAGTATACAATACACACAAAATATCATTTATCCAGGGGCAAGGACAAACAATGCCGAAAATATGCGACAAAATGTGCGATTACAAATGAGGCAACATCCGGGCAGAGGGCGAATGACAGGGAAATGAGACGCAGGAGGACTCACACACTCGGAAACAGAGTAGCACAGGATTGGCGTGAATCCGTTCGTAAAGCTTAAAACGACATATCGACCGCTGCGTGCTACACTTAGATCAGGTCAGCGGGCCACAAATCTATACGGCTGATTTTTTTTAATCATTTCTGGTCCAGGTTAGAGAACGTTTGCACTCCTACGTTATACTCGCACACACAAATATATACACCACACACACACACACACACACACACTACACACTACACACTCACACAGTATAATCTATGATATACAATCCACACTCTCACGCGCTCATACTCTCACACACATGTACACACACACGCACACACATGCACACACAGACACACACTGACCCCCTGGAAGAAGGCGTAGAGGATATTTCGGGTGGGCGGGGTCACTGCGCTCAGGGCTTGGGCGGCGGCCAGTAGGGTGACGAATCCAGTGATGCTCCCCTCCCCAGCGGGGGCAATGTCCCAGAAGAACGACCTCCCGTCCAGCTGAGAGAGAGAGAAAGGGATGGAGACAGGGAGAGGGTGGGGGAGAGAGAGCGGGGCGAGAGAGGGGGAGAGGGAGAGGTAGAGAGGGAAAGAGAGAGGGATGGAGTGTGAAAGGTGGGAGGGAAAGAGAGAGATAATTGCTGTTTGCATGTGTGCACGAGTGAGTGAGTGAGTATGTGTGCGTGGGTGTGGACTGTATATCATGAAGTATACTGTGTTTGTGTGTGTTTAGTGAATGTCTGTGTGTGTGTGTGTGTGTGTGTGTGTGTGTGCGCGTGTGAGTGGTTGTTCCCCCATGTCATCTTTGGGCTCCATACCGATGTAACAGGAGAGGTGTTACAGCTGTCTGTCACTCACTTGCACTGTTGTGCAGTGATAGGTTGAAAAACGATAGGGCGTGGCCTACGTTTGTCACTCACCCGTGCCGCGGCGATGACCACACTCTGGTTTTCTTTGTGGCCCTTCTCCGTGTTGTTGAGGGGCACAATGGAACCCCAGACGTTGTAGTCACTGAGCGCGTCACACACGATCTCTACAACACAGATACACACAGTTTACACACACACACGCGCCGCAAGCGTGTCACACACAATCTCTACAACAGAGATACACACAGTTTACACACAGACACACACACCGTGAGCGCATCACGTACGATCTGTACAACAGAGATACACAGTTTACACACACACACACACACACACACACACACACCATGAGCACGTCACACACAATCTCTACAAGAGAGATACGCACAGCTTTCACACAAAATCTACAAGAGTTACACACACGGTTCGCGAACCCTTGGCCGGCTCACCGGGGCTGATGCTGAAGCTGGTCTGGATGTCGTTGCGTCTCATGCAGGTGGCGGTGTTGGTTACGGCGTGCATGTGGGAGAACAGCTGCATGGCACACAGCGGGTACTGAGGCGTGCTGCCATTCTGCCCAACGTTGTGCTCTCTGAAACACTACAGAACAGACACACGCAGAGTTACTATACATACACACACAGACACAGTTACTAATACACACACACACACACACACACACACACACACGCACAGAGTTACAGTTAACAACACACACACACACACACACACACACACACAGAGTTACTATACATACACACACACACACACACACACACACAGAGTTACTAATATACACACACACACACACACACACACACAGAGTTACTAGCACACACACAACACAGTAGTTACTAACATACAAACACGCAGTTACTAACACGCACACGCACACACACACACAAAGAGTTACTACACACACACATAAACAAACACACACAGAGTTAAACACACACACATATATACACACAAAGTTACTAAACACAGAAGCACACACACACACACACAGAGTTACGAAACACACACACGCACACGCGCGGTTACCACAGGCACGCACGTGTACTCACTTTTCGGATGACCTCGGTCTCGTTGTCCTCTTTCAGGGAGAAGATGGGGAAGCTGAAGTCCTCGTAGGACAGGCCGTTCCCCAGAGGGTTCCACACCGTGCCGTTGCAGCCGGCCAGGTCAGGGCCATAGCTGTCCGAGTAAACGCCTGACGGAAAAGCACACCGCACACTGTGGGCTCGCACTTTAGCACTGCTATTAGAGCAGTACCACAGACAACGATGCAGTCTCAGAGCATGCCTTCACTGATACAGGGGTTACATATGCAACCATATGAGTACAGTTGAGCATTCAGCTGCCTATTTCGGAATTTAAAAGACGTGGTGATTTCAGAATTCAACACATTCGCCAAAAAAACATGAGTACCCCAACACCACCACCATCACCCTGGACCCAAAAGCAGAACCCTGTCCCCCCCACTCCAACCCCCTGTACTGTATATGTTACCCCAACCTGCACCCCGCCCTGTGCCGTTATACCTGAGCCCTCATTTGGACAGGTATTGTGAGGAGAGAACCCCGTTGAGGGTCCAGATTTGGGGATCACCACGGCAACACCAGCCACACGCAGCGAACCCTTCAACCTCATCATGGTGATCCTGCGTGAGGAGGAAAGAGTCACTGCACCCTGGGAAGTGAACACTGCATCACAGTCACAGTCACTGCATCACAGTCCCTCTCACTGCATCACAGTCACAGTCACTGCATCACAGTCCCTCTCACTGCCTTACAGTCACAGTTACTGCCTCACAGTCCCTCTCACTGCCTCACAGTCACAGTTACTGCCTCACAGTCACTCTCACTGCATCACAGTCACTCACTGCATCACAGACAGTCAGACCGGGTCGCAGTCACTCTCACTGCGTGAGTGTACCTGTTGAACAGGTGTGCGTCCATCATAACCATGTAGGGTGGGTTGGGTCCAGAGCTTAGTACCCAGTCCAAATCTGACTCCGCCTCCAAGACATGAATGACACCTGTGTCACCTGAGATGGAGGCTGGGAGAGAACAGAACAGTTAGAAAAATCCCTTTTTTTCCCAGTGTTATTTCACAGCATTCATTTTTTTAAACCCACCGTTTCAGAGCTTAGGCAGCACGTACGCCATGTTAACAGAGATACACTGCACATTTAAAACAGCATATGTCCATCAACATAGATTACTATGGCAAAATACAGCTAATTCCAGCACTTCCTGCGTGTACTTCTACTGGGCCTGGTAATTGTCCCTCTCGTTAGTTATTGCTGGCTTTAAAGGCCTACTGGACACCTGTATGAACTTGACTTTGAAAGATACTGTGGTTAAACAGGTCTGCTATGCTAAAATGAATGCAAGCTGGGCAGCTGGTTTCATCTGGTTTCATCTGGTTTTCCCCTGATGCAGTGCTGCAGTCACTCACACTGGCAGCCGATCTGGTGAGTGGCGTTGAGCAGCCGAACGCATGGAATCGTGTTGTTGAGCATGACGTAGATCTTCTGCTCCACTGAGTTACATCTCACACCTGGGAGAAGGGAAACGAAAGAGAAATCAAGCTGAACTGCACAACCGTGCACACACACACACACACACACACATGCTTACAAGCACACTCACACACATGCACTCACACACACAAACACACACACTCTCACACACACGTTCAGCACTGTCACCTTCTCACAAAATTGTCTCTGATTTCACAAGCACTCGTGCAAGCGAAAAGGCAACAGCCATTTTGGATTTCTTGTCCCACAATCACCCCTCCACCCTCCCTCCTGAAATTGTTCCAAGTGTTCATAAAAAACAAAGGTCAAGTGGCAATAAAAGAAAGCCAGAACAGTTATATTTGTGTTTCATTTTAGCGATGCCTTTGTTGCAAGATTCCAGTTGGCAATGTTGGGTTTTCTCCAGTACACACGCCATTGTGGGCATTGGACTTGACCTTATTCTGGCAACACTGTGTACTTAAGAACAAGTTGTTGTGTACAGCTTTGCTGTAAATTTCAGTTGAGTGACGAAGAGGAGCAGTAATTGAATGTGAACGTCATGTGACATTAAACAGTCATAGTCACATTGGTCATATGATAGTACAATATTAGCAAAACAGCAATGCAAAAATAAACATCATGCTGTCCACAAGAAAATATAAGTAGAACGAACGACATGATAACGGGTATGTTACTTCGAAGCTACGTGAGAATCTCCTCTACATAAACGACTTGTCCCTGGTCTAAACACGCGGTTGACGCCAACGGCCGCTATCAGCTGCATATATTTCGGGTCGCTTTAAATCAGAGCGACGCTCTCTCCACAAACAATCGCCTCTTGTTCAGCAAAAACTGCCTGCAGCGATCACAACCTACCTCACTGACTTTCTATCTTAACAAAAGAGACTAATTTTCGAAACCGTAGTTACTTAAAACCTATGACCACGCCAGCAAATTGACTGTTAAAAGAAATAGCTACTGGCTATAGTCTAGCCTCCATATTTAAAATGAAACTTGTCTGGATGGATGCCCGCCTGCTCCTGTCGGAGGGTAGGCAGGCGAGCTTTACCAGGATGACACACAGATTAGTGCGACAGAGGTTCAGCGGTAACCTAAATTTAAAAAATCAGCTATGTAGCTAACCTAATTATGACACCCATCCACACTGTAACTTATCCGGGTTGTTAACAAAGATAAACTCATATGGAATCAGCCAGTTAGCTTAGCTACCAAGGTGGCTAACTAGCTTCAATGGGATACCGTTTGCTCGCTGGTGGAGTTACAGGCGATAGCTATAGTTTATAAACGTCCAGTTGTTGATCAATAGCAAGATAAAATGAAAAAATAAACACATTACTTACCATTAGATAGCCAAAAGACTATTAAAAATATCGACAATTTAGCGGATTCAAGACCCATCTTCCTGGTTTGAGAAACACAACAGGAACTTCACAGGAAGAGGTCAAGCAATAATGCCTTTCCGTTTCCGGTCTATGTCTACGACTCACAGAACTCTATCGTGAGATATTGAATGTACGCTCCATGCTACGACTTCACACGTTACTGTATCATAACTTAATATAAACATTGGATATTTGAGGATCACAGAATGGCATTTGGTGTACGAACCTGAATTCGGAAATCCACAGATAATACGTTGTATGCAGATAGCCAATTTTTTCTTCCGAAAGTTTACAAATGGTGTTCGGAAGGTATTACCGGTAAAATTGATAAATGAAACAAGCAAGTAACGCCATCACATGTTAAGCTTTAATGAATAGCAGCAGTTCATGAAGTTGAGATTTCTGGGGAAAGTTGCTGTTGAAATGTCAGAAACGTAAGGGATTCGTTCTCTGGACTACCAGAACAACTTGCACATAGCTCATGTTAGGTAGCTAGCTAGTTAGCTAACTTTAGCGTAGCCTATGGGAGGTTTTAAAACGAAGAGAACGTGTACATTAATAATATAATAATGTATAGCCGTGGAGTGGCTAATTGTAACTACAATTGTAGTTATTCTAACCGAATTTTATAATAAATGTTTCAAACACGTTTTGAACTTATGTGGTAGAACCATAAGAAATTCGAATAGCCTTTGAAAGCGACAAATTTAAAATGTAATTCACGGGACTCTCCCGGATTTCTGCATCAGCTCCGATATCAACAAGAGGTTAGAAATCCCCCGCAAACCATCATCTCAAACCATCTGTACCACAGTCGGAAGTGTGTGTGTGTGTTTTTGTTTTTTTTGAAACCCGTTCTCGTTTTCTCATGAAACTCGCACGGTCCCGTTCGTCGTATACAAACCGCAAGTTGCGACGATCGCCCTCCATACCACCTCTTTGAAGTCTAGTGTCAGTCTCCCTAAAATACATTTAGCGAAGGTGTAATGTTTGTAAGGACAAGTTGTTAAGTTTGATTCCCAGGTGTGCACTGCCCTTGTACTCTTCAGCAAGGTACTTAACCAGAATAAATGAAAGTAAGCAATTTAGATTGCAGAGGATAAGATCTTGATATTCTGGTCTTGGGGACAATTTAATCCCCACAGGGATGAATGGTGGATGGTGGGCTAGAACAAGCCCTGTGAAATGCACTGGAGACATGAGAGCTAGGACAGTGAAGCTTTTATTTAATTTCTCAGCAGTAATACAGGGACAGTGAGTGCTGCAGGTACATCAATGAGCAAAGGCATTTTAAACAGATTCAACAGGTGGTCGTACATTTACACAGGAGTGAAGAGAGGCATTGTGGGAAAGAGAGAGACTGGATGACTGGAAACAGGTCAAAGTTCCAGCTGGGAACATTTTGTTATGTTAGATTCTACAAGAGATACAGGAGTACGTTTGTAATTTTCCATAACTTCCTCCTTCCTGGTCCTCTGCTCGCTCTCCTCACTAACGGAACTGGAGAGGGCTGACACGCAGGCCAATCACATCCTTCCCAATCTCTGTGACCTGTGGGGAGGGAGAGAGAGAGAGGACAAAGAGAGCAAAATAAGTTGGTCTTGCGAGGCGACATGCTACCAGTGTGTAACAAAAGTCTGGTCGCTATGCTACGGGTGTGTAATGGAAGTCTGGTTGCTATGCGACAGGAGTGTAACGGACGGCTGGGCACTCACTTGGGTGACGCGGCACACCTGGCCTTTGTAGGTGGGGCAGTAGCAGGCCCCTGACAGAGGGCACTTCTCTACCGGCCGGCCGCGGTACAGGGGGGTGAAGGAGGCGGCGCACAGGTCAAAGGGATTGTGGGGGTCGTAGTTCAGCTGGTGGGCATCGGTTAGAGTCTTCTCGCACGCTGCCAGAATTTTCCGTGTCTGGGAGAGAGAGGGGGAGACAGAGAGAGAGAGAGAGGTGGATGTGAAGGGAGGACAGGACTGAATGGAATAAGGGGGAAAAGATTTAGCGGTATTTCCGCTGCGTTTCTTGTTTTCCACGCGTTACCTGCTGTGCCACCTCGGGTTTGGGCCCCAGCTCCAGAAGGCGTCGGGCGAAGCCGGCGGCGGTTTTGAAGTTGCGCAGCTTGAAGAAGAGGTTGAGCGCCGTGCGCAGCACCAGCACCATGTGCACCGGCTGCAGGCTGCAGTGCGTGAAGTAGGCCGCCATCTGCGCAGAGAGAACATGCGCGCGCACACACACACACACACACACGCTGACTGTTTGTTTCAGAGCAGAGAACACACCCTGACTGTCTGTTTCAGAGCAGAGAACATACACTGGCTCTTTTGGAGCACAGAGAACACAGACACTGATCATCTGGTTTCACAGCACAAACACACCCTGACTGTTTTCTTAAAAGCACACATCAGCGCACAAACATATGCCCGTTTCAGAGCACAGAGCGAATTGCAATCAGAAAAGCATCAACTCTGTTTCTGGAGTATTGTACATGGCTGTTAAAAGCTGATTTTGACTTAGAGGGAGAGAAAGTGAAGGAGAAAAGAAAAAGTAAAGAGGCATAAAAAAGAGAGATGTGTACCTCACAGAGTCTCTTCTGCTGTTCCAGAGTGTCCTTGGGCAGTTTCTTCCTTTCTGTTTCCATGGTGAGACCCACAATATACTCCCTACAGATCGTTATCAGCTGCTGGGCCTGGAAACGACCAGCACAGTGACATCATTAACATGAGACAGTGACATCATCCACTCGAGCCAAAGATGTCATCCATACAAGACAGCTATGTGGTCCAACCAAGGCAGAGGTCAAGTTCCACACTGCATAGCGATATACCACCAAGAACATGCAGAAATTCAGAACATGCCTTTCACTGGAAATACAACTATTGGCGGAGATAGATCAGCCAGATTAGAAAATTGAACATACTGAACATACATATGGAGAAAAAAGGGCGTGGCATGGTGCTGACAGTGGATATTCTGCACTCTACTGCAGCGCTCCTCTTATACTCCTGTTACCCAACCACAACCTCAGAGGGGACAGGAGGAGAGGAGACAGGAGGACAGGAGCAGAGGAGACAGGAGGAGAGGGGACAGGAGGACAGGAGGAGAGGAGACAGGAGGAGACAGGAGGACAGGAGCAGAGGGGACAGGAGGACAGGAGCAGAGGGGACAGGAGGACAGGAGCAGAGGAGACAGGAGCAGAGGGGACAGGCGGACAGGAGCAGAGGAGACAGGAGGACAGGAGGAGAGGGGACAGGAGGACAGGAGGAGAGGGGACAGGAGGACAGGAGCAGAGGGGACAGGAGGACAGGAGCTCCACCGCCGTCGCCGCGCTCACCTCGGCGATCTCCTGCTTGTTGTCGACGACCAGCAGCGGCACGGAGAGCAGGATGGCGCGGAACCGCTCCACGGCGTCCTCGAAGCGCCCGGCGGTGGTCAGCTGGTAGCACTGCTGCAGGCGGGCGATGAGGTCGGAGAGGCGGAGCCCCACGGCGGGCAGGCCCTGCTTGGCCCCGCCCTCCTTCCAGTTCCGCTGCGGGTGGCCGCGCAGGCAGGGCAGGGAGGGCAGGCCCAGGTAGCAGGTGCGCCCCCTGGAGAAGGTCTGCAGGAACAGCGGCTTGTACGCGCCAAACTGCACCACTCCCACCTGATCGTGCAGGAGCTGCATCACACACACACACACACACACACCTCTGTTAGAACGCCCACTGTGCCTGTGAGAGAAAGTGAGTGTGAGTGCCTGTGTGTGTATGTATGTGTGTGTGCTCACTTGTGTGTGCGTGCATGTGTGTGTGTGCGTGTGCGTGCGTACACACAACTTGTGATTACCCTCATTGCCGTCTCGAATGATCCAGCCAGGATGTGATCCACAACCAGCTGTGAGTTGTTGCACCACATCTGGGCGGGACTTATTCCCTTTGTGGGCGGAACGAAGAAGCCATCTTCAGCTCCGCCTCCACCACCAGCTGGCAGCTCCTATTGGTGGAGAGGAGGGGGAACGTATAAGACTGACAGATGAGGTGGGCTGAGCACATTAAATATTACCCGAATGCAATTTATGAGTAACTACTACCTCAGTGATTCTGAGATGCAGCCTTGTCACATTAATTATTAAAGGAGTTATGAATATGCATCTCTCACCAGCTCTGGAGGCAGGTCCAAGTCCTCCTCAACCTCCCAGCCTCCTCCCTCCTCTTTGCCTCCTTCATCCACCACTCCATCCTGCGCATCCATGAACCCGTCTGAGAGAGAGAGTGAGAGAGTATGAGAGAGTGAGAGAGAGACAGAAAGTGACATCAGAATCACAGGGCACAGAGAATATTGTGCTCTGCGGATCAGACAGAGATGGAGACCAGCGGACAGACGGACAGACACACGGACTCACCCTCGTCCAGTTGCAGCTCAGCATCCTCCCCCCAGCCCTCCCCTCCAGGAGCGTCCATGTCCAAATCTGCAGCCATCTGCCCGGCTTTACCTGCACACGAACACACCTGGTTACACACCTGCAGCTTTACCTGCACACAGACACACCTGGTTACACACCTGCAGCTTTACCTGCACACAGACACACCTGTAGCTTTACCTGCACACAAGACACACCTGCAGCTTTACCTGCACACAGACTGCAGTTACACAGCTTGCCCTGATAGCTGACAGGGGTGGGATTAGGGATTATGGGAAAGAGGCGGGGTTTGGAGAGATGGGGGGGGGGCGGGGTTAGGGGGTGTGAGTCTCACCCTTCGCAGCTATGGCTCCCTCGAAGAAGCCCTTGGACACGGTGAGCAGGGGCCAGTTCGTGTCCAGGGGGTTGATGGGAGGCGGCGGCTGCAGCAGCTGGGCGTCGGGGTCGATGTCCGGCACCTGACGAAGAGCAGCGGTCATGCAAATGAGCCACGCGGTCCGACCAATCGCGCAGGGCGTACCGGCGGTGCAGCGATCCGACTCACCGTCTCTTTCTCGGGGTCAAAGGTCTCCTTCAGGGCCTCCGCCTCTTCGTCCATCCCATGAGTGGCAGCAGTCAGATACGCCAGGGACTCTGCGCGGCGCACACACACACACACACACACACACACACACACACACACACACACACACACACACTTCAGAGGGGGCGGGGTTACTGTAGACGTGGCAAGGCTAGTGGCATTCCTAACTCTTGCACTAAAGCTGCAGGATATCTATGGTTTCCAGGAAGACCACATTTGAAATGGTTTTTACTTTCCTACTCTTGGAAATGGTTATAGACGTACTTCATATGCATTTAGAATTGGTACTCTGATTCTTGGTTACCGCGGTAACCTTGCACTAGTGCTGTAGTGGTGTTGCAGCTTTACTCGCTGGTCTGGGGATACTATTGGCCAGGTCTGCCACTATTGTTTTTTTTTTTTTTTTGTTTGTTTTAATCACGCAAATGCACTAGTTTATCCTTTATTGTAAGTCGCTCTGGATAAGTAATTATACAGCGAGGATGGGGCAGCAGTAAGGGGATGAAGCAGAGGTCGGGTCAAAAGAAGAGAGACGGAAAAGTGGGAGGAGGGATGGAGAGGGAGGAGAAAAGGATAAAGGCATAAAGGAAGAGAGGGATGAAAGACAGAGAGCGAGGAGGGATGCTCACTCTGGCCGCAGCTCTTGAGAATTCGGACTCTCTCGCTGACGTCCCCCAGGTACAGAGCACCCTGATAGTGCCCGCTCATATCCTTCCTGATCTCCGCTGCAAAACACACACACTGCCGTTACAAACACACACACACTGTTACACACACGCACACAGCAGACAGATACACACACACAGACACATACACAGCACAGATACACACACAGCAAACAGACAGACCGACACACACACACACACACACACACGCGCACACAGCAGACAGGTACACACGCACACAGACACGCACGCACACACACACGCACGCACGCACACACACACACACACACACACAGAGCAGACAGACACACACACACACAGCAGACAGACACATACACATATACACACCTATTTTCATCATCTTGCGCAGCTTGGCCAGGTTGCCGGTGATGAGGTACAGGAAGGTGAGTTTGTCGAAGTTCTTGGTTCTCTGGTAGCACATCTCCACCACCTGGTGGTGACCCTGCAGCAGTGCAGCCTCTCCCAGCCGCTCCCAGCAGCCTCTCTCATCCAGGGCCTTTGCTGCCTCCAGCGCCACCTACAGGCAGGGAGGACAATTCATGCTCACATTTACACTTCAGCCATTTAACACACAAATACAGATCCTATGTTCTTCATATGCACAGATTATGTTCTTCACATACAATCCACTGATGCAGCAGGATATTTACTGAATGGATTCAGGGTAAGCATCTTGCAACAACAGCAGTGCCCCACTTGAGAATCAAATCTATAGCCTTAGAGTTACAATCCCAGTTACCTAATCATTATGTTACACTGACCCTGTAAGTATAAAAACCACGCACACACACACACACACACACACACACACACCTGGATGCAGACACACACACAGCTTGATGCAGACACACACACACACACACACACACACACACACACACACACACACACACACACCTCGATGTTGCCACACTCCAGAGCCAGGCTGAAGCGGGTCTTCTCATCTTTGACGAAGTGCAGCGCCACCTCGGGGTAGCCCTTCTTCTGCAGGTAGGCGATGATGGACTGGCCCACCAGCTTGGCGTTCCGCACCATGTGCAGCACCTGGAGGGCAGGGTCGGAGGTCGCGGGTCAGAGGTCGCTCACACACCCGGGGTTTTGGGGGGGGGGGGGGGGGGGGGGCGGGGGGCAGACCGAGCTCACGGGGGGGGCCTCACCTCCTCGTACTTGCGGTTGACCAGGGCCAGTTTGAAGCGGTACTCAGTGGGGTCGATCGTCAGCACGCGCGGACGGCACTCTCGGTCCAGGCAGTACACACTGTTCCCCCTAACCCGCGTCACGTAGATGGGCAGGTCCAGTGTCCGGATTATACCATGATCTCTGCCAGAGGGTGGGCAAAGGGTTACACCAAGAGCTCAACGGGAGGGGGGCTACAGGATTAAACCATGAGCTCTGTGTAGATATTTACCCAGAGGTGAGGGCGTATTTGATGTGGTTGGAGGTGGTGTAGATATTTACCCGGAGGTGAGGGCGTATTTGATGTGGTTGGAGGTGTAGATATTTACCCGGAGGTGAGGGCGTATTTGATGTGGTTGGAGGTGGTGTAGATGTTTACCCGGAGATGAGGGAGTATTTGATGTGGTTGGAGGTGGTGTAGATATTTACCCGGAGGTGAGGGCGTATTTGATGTGGTTGGAGGTGTAGATATTTACCCAGAGGTGAGGGCGTATTTGATGTGGTTGGAGGTGGTGTAGATATTTACCCAGAGGTGAGGGCGTATTTGATGTGGTTGGAGGTGTAGATATTTACCCGGAGATGAGGGCGTATTTGATGTGGTTGGAGGTGGTGTAGATATTTACCCGGAGATGAGGGCGTATTTGATGTGGTTGGAGGTGTAGATATTTACCCGGAGATGAGGGCGTATTTGATGTGGTTGGAGGTGGTGTAGATATTTACCCGGAGATGAGGGTGTATTTGATGTGGTTGGAGGTGGTGTAGATATTTACCCGGAGATGAGGGCGTATTTGATGTGGTTGGAGGTGGTGTAGATATTTACCCGGAGGTGAGGGCGTATTTGATGTGGTTGGAGGTGGTGCAGATATTTACCCGGAGGTGAGGGCGTATTTGATGTGGTTGGAGGTGGTGCAGATATTTACCCGGAGGTGAGGGCGTATTTGATGTGGTTGGAGGTGTAGATATTTACCCGGAGGTGAGGGCATATTTGATGTGGTTGGAGGTGGTGTAGATGAAGACTCCGCTCTCGTCCCAGGCCCCACTCTTGACCCGGATGTTCTCGTGGATGTTGCACAGACTCTCCAACTTCCTGTTGCAGATCATGATGGCTGCAGAGGGGGTGATAGACACAGTGAGGGAGAGATGTAGGAGAGTACAGTATCTCACATACACACACACACACACATGTGCACACGCATGCAGACACACACACACAGGCAGGCAGGCAGATAGACAGAAGAGACAGACAGACACACACACACATACAGAAGAGACAAGACAAACAGACACAGACAGGCAGACACACACACACACACACACACACACACACACACACACACACACACACACACACACAGTTAAACAGACAGGATCAGACACACACACGGATACACACGGACACACACACACACACACACAGAAGAGACAAACAGACACAGACAGGCAGACAGACAAACAGACAAAGACACACACACAAGCACAGACAAACAGACAGGATCAGACACACACACTGATACACACTGACACACACAGAAAGATAGAGACACAGACAGAAAAGACAAACACAAATAGACAGACATTTAAACAGACAGGATCAGACTCGCGTGCTGGGCTGCAGTACCGTGCTTGGCCAGCAGGGCCACGTGGCTGGTGTCGGAGGACCACACCACGTATTTGACCTTGGAGATTTTGACGGTGGCGAGGGAGCGCTTCTGCTGCACGTCGAAGAGCGTGACCCCATCGGCGTCCCGCAGCAGCAGGGACCCCGTCCCGGCGTAGAAGATCTCCTCGCAGCTCGGCACCGACACCTTCTTCACTATCTCATTCTTCAGGTTTTTAATCAGCAGCTGGAGAGGAAGAACAGCCATCACCACCCTCACCGCCACCACGAGCACTATCCGTAAATTTATATGACGCGCACATGCGCACGCGCAAACACACGCAAATACACATGCGCGCACACACACACGCGCAAATACACATGCGCGCACACACACTTTGGCTAGGTCTCACTTGTAGAAGAGGTTTCAATCGCAATGTGACTTACTAGTCAAATAAAGGTTTAATATGCATACAGGCACACACACACACACACACACACTGACACACACACAGGCACACACACTGACACACACACACACACACACACGTACAGAGTGCATGCGGTCCAGCACTGCGAAGCGGTTCCTTGCGACCCAGACGGCAGTCAGACCGGAGGAGCGTTTTCCTTCAGGAGCTGCAGAGACAGACCACGACCGTGAGCTCGGATCAGCAGCAGAGAGAGCACACCTTCACAGCTAGGGTTAGGGCGTGGAGTAGGAAGGCTTTAACCATACATTCAAACATAAATATAGGACTTTAAACTGACTTTCAAACTGCAATGAAGAGGGCGGGGGACAGAGAGAGAGAGAGAGAATTACCATCAGGATTCTGGGAGTCGCTGTCTCGGGGGATTGAATACAGGTCATAGGTGCTGTTCTCCAGGTTTGTCGCCCTCTGCAGAAGATGATGTGTTACAGCACACAGATACTGCATGAACCAAGAGCAATGTGCACACTCTTGCATGTGAATATGTGTGTGTGTGTGTGTGTGTGCGTGCGTGCGTGCGTGTGTGTGCGTGTGTGTGTGGGAGAGACTTACAGTGCAGAGCAGGACTGCATTCTCTGCTGGGTTGTAAGACATGCTGAACACTGGGAATTTAGATCCGCTAGAAGAGAAAACACACATCTTTAACACCCTCTAACCCTAACACCCTACAACTCACCACTGACACACACACAAATGCAGACGCACACACACTCACTTACACCCCCGCCCCCCCCACACACACACACAAATGTACCCACACACACTCACACGGACAGACAGACAGACAGGCAAACACACACACACACAGACCTGCGCAGCTGCATGACGGCCGTGTCCTTGCTGCTGTGGAAGTCGAGCTGGCGCAGGAAGCGCTCTTTGACGTAGTAGAGCATGTTCCCATAGACAGCGTAGGCCGGGCGCTCACGTTCCAGCTTAAACACCAGCATGCCACTGTCATGCCCTGGGGGGGGGGGGGGGCGGGGGGAGGGAGGGGGGAGGGGGGGCAGAGAGAGAGAGGGGGGAGGGGGGAAGGGGGGAGGAGGGCAGAGAGAAAAGGGGGAGGAGGGGGGGGAAGGGGGGCAGAGAGAGAGAGGGGGGAGAGGGGGGAGAGGGACAGAGGGAGAGAGAGAGATGGAGAGGGGGAGAGGAGAGAGAGTGATTTATTTAAAACATCTACATTCAACAGCCAGGTTTCATTCGGAACTAAGCTTTCTTACACCAATAAGCACTAGTATCAGCCCCTGAGTATCTTCTTTCTCTTAATGTTTTAAATAGACTGCCAAAGCGAAACATCCAAACTTGAAATGTTGAGGGGTGAATGAATGAGAGGGAGGGATGGGGGGTGGGGGGGGGGGTGGAGGTACAGACGGGCAGACAGGATAGCCCGTGTGTACGTGTGGCTAACTGCAGCACACAGGGACACGCTGAGCCGCCTCCCCAGGTGTGGTACCTGCAGCAAACAGGTTGAGGTTGGGGTGCGCCCCCAGCACCCAGAAGCGGTCGTGGTCGCGGCGGAAGGTCTGCACCCCCGTGCGTTTGGACATGTCCCACACGCGGATGCTCTTGTCCTCCGAGTTGGACAGGATCAGCTCCTGGCGCGGGTGGAACACGGCGCAGGACACGTTGTTGTAGTGCCCCCTACAGGTGTCCAGCTCCCACGCCTTCGATTCTACAGACAGAGAGGGAGAGAGGGGGAGGGGGGGGAGAGAGAGAGTGAGAGAGAGAGAGAAATAAACGCAGACGTCAGGGTGGGGGAGGACACTAAACCCTGGGTTTTAAACAGGGGGTCCACGAACCCCTGGGACTCCCTGAACGTACTGCACAGGGTCCCCAGGCCAGACTTCCTATCCAATAACAGTATGTAGTTTTGGGAATTTAAAAATATATATAATCATTTTTAACTTATGAGGGGGGTCCCCACGATGCCTTTCAGCCTGAGTGGGGGTCCCTGGATCAAAACCGGCCGAACACCCTGAACACTGCACAAGCAGTCTAAAATTCAGCCCGTCAGGAAGAGATGATTGCAGAGACAAATGATTGGCTGAGAGAGCAGAGAGAGAAAGATGATTGGTCGAGAGAGCAGAGAGAGAAAGATGATTGGTCGAGAGTGCAGAGAGAGAAAGATGATTGGTCGAGAGTGCAGAGAGAGATGATTGGCCGAGAGAGCTGAGAGCAGAGCGAGAGAGATGATTGCCTGAGAGTGCAGAGAGAGAAAGATGATTGGTCGAGAGAGCAGAGAGAGAAAGATGATTGGTCGAGAGCGCAGAGAGAGAAAGATGATTGGTCGAGAGCGTAGAGAGAGATGATTGGCGGAGAGAGCTGAGAGCAGAGAGGTGACTGGCTGAGAGTGCAGACTCACCGTTCATCCTCCAGATCTTGACCTGTCGGTCGTCGGCTCCAGACACAATGAGAGGCATGCTGGGATGGAAGGCGGCCCAGTTCACCCCGCGGTCGTGACCCTGAGGAGTGGGGGGGTCACACAGGGGGGGTCACCATCCCGCGGTTTTCGCCTTTCACCCAGCATTACCACCTCACCACCCCCCCCCGTCAAATTCACATTCAAATGCGCTCTACTAGCACGACCACAAACAAGCACAGCGAGGACCTACACAACACTAAAAACGAACTTATGCAGCCATATCTATCTGTCACCAATGTCTGAACAGAGGTGGGGGAAAAAAGGGAATTCATGTATTCTACCAGAAATGCATTACAAAATGATCTGAAACTTGCTAAGCCAGTCCATCCAGGCACTTTTAAAACTATGCTTAAGAATCGAGAGGTATTCTTTTTACCTTTTTTTTTTTTTGAATGGACAGTTAGGTAATGATTATTTCAGTAGGAGAAAAACTCAGAGTTATCCTCCCCAGCGCGTCTCTCTCTCTCTCTCTCTCTCACCTCCAGCACGTGCTTCACCACGGCGTCCGACGCCCCAAACAAGTCCACCCCCGAGATTCCCCGCACTTCCGTTTCCATGGTGCCTGGGGACAGGTTTTTCTTCCGCAAACCTGAAACCAAGAGTCACCGGCACACCGCAGAGGGGGAACCAAACACACGTTAGACATACACACGTTCAGCAGAGGGGGAACCAAATACACGTTACACATACACACGTTCAGCAGAGGGGGAACCAAATACACGTTACACATACACACGTTCAGCAGAGAGGGAACCAAATACACATTACACAAAGTCCACTTGGTCAGAAAGGAATATATTCTGAAATCACACACACACACACACACACACACACACACACACACACACACACACAATGTTCACTTCTTGCTCCTGACCTGAATCTAGACATCAGCCTCATTCACCTCATCCCCACTCATACCCATCACACACACTCGCAGTAGGATGGTCAAGTTACAGGAAGTCACCGAGTTATCGGGTCACAGGAAGTCACAGAATGATCAGGTCACAGGAACACCAAACGATCCGATTACAGGAAATCATTGAATGATCAAGGTACAGGAAGTCACAGTGTGATCAGGTTACAGGAAATCACCGAGTGATCGGGTCACATGAAGTCGGCGAGTGATCGGGTCACAGGAAGTCGGCGAATGATTGGGTCACAGGAAGTCGGCGAATGATTGGGTCACAGGAAGTGTGGGTGATCAGGACACAGAAAGCAGAGGCCAGTAATCGCACTCTGAGAGAGAACAGGGTGTGCACCCGCGCGTCAGGACGGCGTAGAGCTGGGCGATACACCACAACGACGATCATCAAGTGCAGCAACGTGTGGAGTCGCCACCGTGTGGCGTATTACCTTTTTCATCATTTCCTCTTTAATTATACCTGATGTGCTAGTAAACAACCATGCTTCATAGGCTGTGTGAAACACTTCCAGAAAAAACATCACCACTGTTATCCACTGGAAGACCATAAGGCAGCCAATAAGCAGCAAGGCCTTGCAGCTTCCATGTGATTGGCAAAAACACATCACATGATCACATGGAAGCTGTACGACCTTGCTGCTGATTGGCTGTCTTATCAACAGGCTAGCACATAACAGAGGTTACATTTTTTTCTCGCATTTCATGCAGCCTCTTTAGTTTGATTATTTACTATCCGCTTCAGGTATAACTGAAAAGAAAGCTAATACGCCACACGGTGGTCATGACTGTTACTGCGTTTGGTAACTGTTGTTGTGATGTATCGCCCAGCCCAAGCACAGTGTGCACACCAAGCGCTCGGCAACCTGTGTGCAGGTGAGGATGTCACTAGAGGAGCATGGGAACAGGGAGGAAGTGGGGTGGGGGATGGGGGGATGGTGGGATGGCTGGGCAGGGTCGGGGGGGGGGTGGGGGAGTGACCAGTTCTGATGGGGGACTGAGAGACAGGGATGAGTATTTGGAAGAGACCATGCGTGTGCTAGGTCACAGGGGTGAGTATTTGGAAGAGTCCATGCATGTGATAAACTGAGGGGGGGAGGGGGGGGGGTGAGTATTTGGGACAGTCCATGTGTTTGCTAAGCCAAGGGGGGTGAGTATTTGGAAGAGTCCATCTGTGCTAAGTCGGGGGGGGGGGGGGGGGAGAGTATTTGGGAGAGTTCATGCGTGTGCTAGGTGACAGGGGTGAGTATTTGGAAGAGTCCATGTGTGCGCTAAACCGAGGGGGGTGAGTATTTGGAAGAGTCCATGTGTGCGCTAAACCGAGGGGGGTGAGTATTTGGAAGAGTCCATGTGTGCGCTAAACCGAGGGGGGTGAGTATTTGGAAGAGTCCATGTGTGCGCTATGTGACAGGGGTAAGTATTCGGGACAGCCCATTCATGTCCTGAGTGAAAGCAGTGTTTGGCCCATTCCTAGGCTAAGAGACAGCGGTGAGTATTTTCGGGGAGCTCATGTTGGCATTAGATGTCTCTACCCTGCTGTTACCACATATGGCCTCCTGTGAGCTCAGGCCTACTGCTCAGAATGGGCGTGAGGAAAATCAATTACTGATTAAGTGATGAACGTTAGAGATATTAATTTTTAGTTAGTGTGTGATAGCAAAATTAATTCTTAATCTCTGCAAGAGGTTGGGGATATTAATTGCTGATCAGCATATAAGAGGGTTTCTGATAATGGTGAGGGAAGTCGACCTATGAATATAATGCCACAGAGGCACTGATCAGTGAACATAATGGACACTGACATCAAGGTCCAAGCCGTCCCTGACACTGAACGCACTTGGGGACCTTTGTTGCATGTTTAACTGTGAGAAGTCTTTAATTCTTAAGGAATTAAAATGTGAGTGTGCACGTTTGCATGTGACCGCTGTTAAATATACAACAGTGAGCCCCCAGGGCATCCAGTGGTTATAAGGGCCAAGACATCCCAGGCTCTTTGTTGCAAGTTTAACTAGTCTCAAATAAATACTTGAAATTTGTGTGTGTGAGTGTGTGCATGTGCATGCAGTGCCAGTGAATATACAGACCGTTGCATTCTGTACTAAGAAACATGCAAAATTGAAATGGATGCTTTTGGAGTTCTCAGACTTAGTGACTGGTTAGCAGAGGTGGAACTGACAGACAGCTGGTCAAAGCCAGAAGCAAGGAGTTAGAACATGCAAAAACACACGAAACTCCATCTCCCAGAAACCCTCTGCAGATCCCATTGGTTCTGCACCTCACGGCCTCCACCCTCACTAACACCTCTCTACCTGTGCAACATCTACCTATGTAAGATCTACATTTTAACCGCCTAACACAACCAATATCTACACTGTGTAACACTGGCAATATCTACACTCACTCTACCTGTGTAAGACTGCCAGATCTACACTAACTGCGCAACACTGGTAATATCTACACTCACTCTACCTGTGTTACATCTACCTGTGAAAGATCTACACTCTAACCGTCTAACACTAGCAATATCCACACTCTGTGTAACACTGGTAATATCTACTGTCACTCTACCAGTGCAACACTGCCAGATCTACACTGTGTAACACTGCCAGATCTACACTGTGTAACACTGGTACTATCTCCACTCTGTAATATCTGAACATTCTCTCCATTTCTCCCTCTCCAGGTTTCCAGGAGTACAGAGTACAGTCGTGCCCACCATACAGAACCAGACTCTACAGAAGAGGGGGTGCAGGGGATTCCTCAGATCCACCCGCACTCCCTCCAGCCCCCTGTGCCGCCCCACCCCACCCCGCCCGCCTCCCCAGTCACCCCCCCCCCTCCCCACCCTGGCCCCCCCCAGTCCCACACGCCCTCACCAGAGATATCCCACACCCGCACGGTCTGGTCCAGACTGGCCGACACCACCAGGTCTTCAGAGGGGTGGAACTGGGCACACATCACGTAGTGGTTGTGTCCCGTCAGGACGCTGAGGGAGGGAGAGGCAAACACGGCGTTAACTAGCACAGCGTTAACAAGCACGCACCTTAACCAAGCTACAGTACACAAATGGCTTGCAAAAATTGAAATTAGCCCCCCCCCCTTCCTCTTTCTCCTCCTCCTCCTCCCACCCTCACTCACCACACACAGGTTCTGGACTGCCAGTTCCAGATACGGATGGTCTGATCGTCAGACGCACTCAAGATCCAGGGGTACTCCTGAAAAAGACAGATACAGAGACACAAGAAGGACGGAGAAAGGGAGCAGAGAGACAGGGGGAGGAGAGAGAGAGAGAGAGGGGGGGGGGGGAGAGACGGGGGGTAAAACAGAGTGAAAACCTCCAGCTTTATGGAAATATATATGCAATAGTCTAGGGACCAGGTGACAGTTGGAATGAATGTCAGTAAAAGGGTGCAGGGCTTAAAGTAGAGTGACAGGAGAAGGGGGCGGGACTCACATGGTGGAAGAAAGTGGTGCGGATGTAGTCCAGGTGACCCAGCAGAGTGAAGAGGCAACGCCGCAGTTTGTAGTTCCACACCTGAGAGGCGGGAGAAAATACACCTGTAGCTCACACACAGAACACACACACCGGTACCCCACACACAGAACACACACACCGGTACCTTAAACACACAGGGCACACACCTGTAGCTTACATACAGGACACACACCTGTAGCTTAAACACAGGGCACACACCTGTAGCTTACACACAGGGGACACACCTGTAGCTTACACACAGGTGAAACACCTGTAGCTTAAACACAGGATACACACCTGTATCTCACACATTAGAATATATGCAGTTGTGGCATGTGTCTGTGTGCTTGCAGTGCACTATGTACAGTGACATCTCACCTTGATCTTGTAGTCGTCACCTCCAGAAACAAACAGAGGCTGCTGCTTATGAAAATCAATCCCGCGAACTGGGCCTGAAAAACACCATCACATCTAAAACACCATTTCACCAACACACATCACATCCAAAACCTTATCACGTCCAAAACACCATCACATCAACGCACATCACAACCAAAAGACCATCACACCAACACACATCACATCCAAAATACCATCACATTCAAAACACCATTGCATCAACACGACATACATCAACACACATCACATCCAAAACACCATCACACCAGCATACTTCACGTCCCAATCACCATCACACTTCACATCCAAAACACCATCACATCAACACACATCACATCCAAAATACCATCACATTCAAAACACCATTGCATCAACACGACATACATCAACACACATCACATCCAAAACACCATCACACCAGCACACTTCACGTCCCAATCACCATCACACCAACACACTTCACATCCAAAACACCATCACATCAACACACAAAAGATTGACACACATCACATCCAATGTACATCAACTCAGTGTGTGTGTGTGTGTGTGTGAGAGAGTAAGCAATGTGACCGTGTGTGCATGCATTACCATCGTGTTCATCAAACTTGTCGATTAGGGTGCACATGCGGTAGTCCCAGAGCTGGATGACTCCATTGTGAAGACTGGCCAGAATCCAGGGCCGTTTGGGGTGGAAACTCAAGCCTGAGTTAGGTAGGGAGTGGGAGAATGAGTGAGAGAAAGAGACAGAGAAAAGAGAGAGCCTTACCCATATTCAAAATTGTAGCCTATTTTCCCATGGTCACCATTAGAATTAATCTAATTAAAATAAATTACAAACATTGAGAGGCATCAATTGTAAAGCGCTTTGGATAAAAGCGCTATATAAATGCAGCCAATTTACCATTTACATTTTACTCTGACCATTCAGCTTACAGGAGGTAAAATATCCCACAATACCATTCATTCTGTCGTGCCAGCAACATCAACAAAAAACAAATAACGTATTTTTTACAAAAAATTAGGCAGTACTTGTCACCAAGACAAACAATTTCTTCTCAACTGATGCGCCCGGCTGCCTGCATTAGAGTACCTAAGGAATTTCACACGGCAGGCTAAGCCAAAAACAAAGCATAGCTATCTAACGTCAGTAAAAATTAAGTATACAGATACACAGAATCACAGCAAGCTCAACTGACGTCCGTCGTGCACAAAACGTAATTCAAATACAACGCCCGGTCCATAATAGTTATTTTAAATAGTACAGAACGTTATATAATATCTTTAGCGAAGCAGCAAGACAGGAATGATGTTTTACGTTACCTTTGACTCGGGCCGACTTCGTCTCAAATTTAGTCAACATTGTCCCCAGCCAATGAAAAGCTGTACTATAACGCTGGTCTCCTAACACGTTATTGTTTTATAAAAATGTTACAGTTTCGTTTTGCGATGTTTTTCTTAAAAGAAGGCCTTTTTATTCCCCTCAGTTCGTAGCTTGACGCGGCAGCACCTCCACTGCCACGGCACTTCCTGGGCCAGTATCCCCGACACGTCACCCACTCCGCAGTACAACAACTTCCTGTCTGGGAACAATAAAGTTTTGATTGACAAAAAACGTCCACGCTGGAAGCAAAGATTCACCGATTTATTAGATGCGCTCCTCCACCGGAACTTTATAAATTCCGCACTCCAACACATCTCTAATATTAACAGGAAGTTCTTTAGCCCCAAAGAAGACTACGATATCTCCATCGTACTACGGTCATGGAAGATGACGTATATTCTGGTAGCCATGTTGAGATGGGAAAGTGATGACTTTCCTACATTTTGTTTACCTCTGCAAAACTTGGTAATTCCTGTTGTTGTAAATGATTATATATAAAACACAAGCGGTAGGCGGATACACCACCATCCGATACATATTGTGTACACCGCCTCCCCTTCACATGTACCAACATTTTATTGCATTCGTGAAATGCATCCATTTTGGATATTTCTACTATTTAAACAAGAGTCCGAACACCGTAGACCCCTTGGCAAGTTGCAGACTCAACTTTTAACAATCAATGTCAAGCACTTTAAAAAATATAAACAGTACTTGGTATAAACGAGAGTATAGTTGTAAAAAATTGTATGCTCTCGATTGTAGTTGCAGCTTAGGCTACTTAGTGGTCAAAGGATATGTGTTAGCATATCGAGGAAAATTGTGTTGACATGTAAATATTGATACTGACAGGCTTCTCTCAGTGCCGACGGACTGGGTATTGTTGAGAGGCTATGAACACCGTGTGGCAGCTAGTAGTTTCAAATCCAAGCCCATTGCGTGTTTAGCACACACACACAAAACTCTGGTTCTGTTGCCATAAATCTCTTGGAATTCCTGAAACAGTACGTAATTAGCAGGAAATTTTAAATTAACCTGAAGCAGATGAGAAAAACGAAGTTTTTCTAACCCATGTTTGGAGCTTCATTGTGAGACAATATAAGGTTCTGCTCGTGTATGAATTCTCCATGTTTATATTAGGTCAGACACAGAGCTTGTGTAAATGGTGACGGTTTGTGGTCATCACAGTTATTTCCGTGGGAAACCGTTAAAGTAGCCAAACGCGCTGTGCTGTACAGATACGAGGCATGGCCAGCCGTGGCGTAGCATGAGATACCTGCTCAGATTTGTCACAACCCAAAATAGGCTGTCACAGTTCCAGTTTTAAAAAATTCTGAATTTCTTCTGTCCATCTAATTTATACATCCTAAATGGTCAAATGTAGGCCCATTACAACCAATTTAACATGGGTCTAATCACATGTTTAAGCTCTTATACCACATAACTGCATCACAACTAGAAAACTGCTCTTAGCAAAAACAATTTGGAGAAGCTGTACCAGTTCTTATGCAGTTCTTGAGGTTTAAACTCTTGCAAAGCCGGGTGTAATGGGCCGGTTATGAGAGAGCATCACAGAGACATCATCCAAACTCAAGACAGTGGGGGGGCGATATAGCTCAGGAGGTAAGACCGATTGTCTGGCAGTCGGAGGGTTGCCGGTTCAAACCCCGCCCTGGGCATGTCGAAGTGTCCTTGAGCAAGACACCTAACCCCTAACCCCTAACCTCTAACTGCTCTGGCGAATGAGAGGCATCAATTGTAAAGCGCTTTGGATAAAAGCGCTATATAAATGCAGTCCATTTACCATTTGAATCACAAAAACTATCACATTGGTACACAAACACACTTTGACTTCCTGAATGCGATGGATTTGTGTGTCGTGAGTTTCACTGCTCTGCAACAAGGCTACAAGACACCACATTACCACAGTACCATCCCCAAACTGAATGCAAACACAGCACCAGTCACTAATAGTGTTTACCCATTTTATTTGAACAGATTTAACATTATATTTAATATTTACAGAGGATATGTTCAGAATCAGCACTGAAGGTTAGTCAGAAGTTATTTTATTTTAAAAACCAGCGATGTGAGCTCTTAACGGATGCCATCACCAGCGTACCTGTGCATCGCCCTCTCACGCACACACACACGCACACACACGCACTGCATCACAGGCTCTCTCACTCTACAGCTTCACACACACCTTCACTCAAGCACACGTCCACAGCAGCGACAATTGTATCAGAACCACCATCATCCAAGGTTTATCGTGGAGCAGAGAGCACCTCGCCCGTCATAACACACTACCGTTCCTCCCACACAACCCCACCCCAAACACCGCCTTGCCCCACCCTTAAACGCCACGGTTGACTTTTGTAAATCATGTCTAAAAATCTGATACATGTATATAAACAGTATTGTTTAATAGAAACTGGTGGTGAGGCCTGGGGAAAGTCCTGCATCGTTTCTCTGGCCAAATCCGAGGCTGGAGTCCACTTGGGGTGGGGGGGGGAGGTGGGGGGGTAGGGCGGGGTTTCATCACAGGCCCCGCGATGATGTCACTCGATCTCCAGCCGGAACGCGTCTCCCCGAAACTCGCTTGTATCCGACTGGGCCATTTTGGGGAATCACATGATTAGGCACTGCTCCGCTGCTCCTGCCCCAGAGGGTCCTGGGAGATTCAGAGACTCCAGGTCAAAGTTCATGCCGGGAGGCTGAGGACGAAAAGAAAGGGGGAGGGATTTAGATCACAGATTAACTGTCTAACTGGCTGGCTGACTGGCTGACTGGATGACTGACATCCACTCACCGCTTCTCCTGCCAGCTCTTTTGGGGGCTGTCCCAAATCCTGCAGCTGTGAAACAAGGAACAGAAGCAAAATTACGTTGAAACCCCCCAATCCTTAAATAGCACATTGTAACAATTTAGCCTGTTTAAACTGTAATTCCATCATGTGCAGTATTAAATGTAATTTGATATGTAAAATGCAATTTTGCTTAGTGGTTGATTTACTGCCATTGCCTACTTTCATTTAGCTACAGATTTGCCGTTATCGTTTTTATCGTGACAGGCCACTTGTTCACGTTATCACACATTTATGTAGCCTACAGCGTGACTCTTTGTGATCTGTCATTGTCATTTAAATACCTCAGCTGTACCCTTCTTTCATTCCTTCCTTCCCACCTTAGTAATACCCATACATCAACCCTTTTGTGTCATAACTTCTCTCAAATGATTTGTTCAGTCTTGTGGGACTTGCAGTCATACGCAGCACAACCCATTAATTCACATTTATCAGCCCCTTAACCCTTTGAAGACAAGGTTTTTTGGAACGTTTTTTTCCCCCAACATTCCAAGTCAGTGTTCTAGAACTCCTTTGCTTTCAATTACCAGCAAGGATTGTTACATCAGCATTAGGACGTTCAGTTCAAGAATACTTCAGCCACATATTTGTGATCTTACACCTTAAAGGATAAAACATTTAAATCACATCCTTCTCCCTCCACTCTCATACCTGCTGCATGAGCTCCAGGATGCTGTCGAAGTTGCTCTGACCTCCATCCCGTCCGCCCTCCCCCTCTCTCTCAAACTGGCTGCAGATCTCTCCCATGATCTTATGCTGCTGCTCATAGCGATGGTACTGGTCAGGGGGGAGGGACTGACGATTGCAGCTCAGCCAATCAGGGTACTGCATCACAAATGACAGAGAGGAGGCAGATGACTTTTGAAGTTGGGGCACAGTGCACAGCACTTGCCCAAATCACACACACATAGACAAAAACATGCAAATTTACACAAGCATGCACACACAAAAATCAACATAAAAATGTATATGCATGCACACACAAATACACTAAAACTAAAAAAACATGTACATGCATGCACATGTTTGAGCGCTCACATACATACTAGGCATGGTGATTTTCAATTATTTCACAGATCGAGTGATCGCATAATGTGCTCAATTCCAAATCGGTCCCTAACATGGGGAAGAATCTATTTTTAGACTAACCATTTATTGTATAGAAGATTTATGCATGCATAACTCACATCTGTCTTAATGCTTGACCAATAAACAATCAGTGTGAGATATGATACAAAGGCTTTTATTCATAACTCACTAATGTTACGCAATGTGCACCAACAAATTTTGATTGGCTGTGACGTGTACATTATTTAACTGTACACGCCAATCCAATGACCGTTCTAAATTAATGCGCATCCGCCTGGCTCGATAAATAAAGTGGAAATTTGTAAGAGCAAACAAGATAACAACAATATTGCACACATGCCCACAAATGTATGTGTACACACAGACACACAGAAACTCACACACTCTCACACAAAAACACAAACCTTGTCCGTGATCTCTTTGAGTGAAGGGTACAGAACTTCTTTAGACAGAAGGTTCTGCATAATGGACTGCATTATGGGTAGGATGTTCCCATCGTCCCCAGCCCCTTCTCCGTTCTCATCCAATCCCAGCCCTTCTAGGGTCTTGGCCAGGTCCTCACCAGCCAATCCTGAGCTCTGATACAGGGGGGTGGAGAAAGGAGGAGAGAGGATGAGTTAGGTCTGCAGTACTGTCCCTCCCTCAGACACAGCACAGTTGCCAAGGCGCAGGTGTAGCGGCGTAGCTCGGCTAGCTAGCCAGCAAGCACAGTCAGGTGCAGTAAAAGTGAAGGCCTCGTAGCTGGTTACCGTGACAACACTCTGGCAGAGCTACCCTCATGTTCAAAGTAATGACATTGCCCTTAGCTAGGGGTGATTCTTCCTTTGGCTGACTGGTAACCCGTTTTATCTTTGGAGCCTTTGGAAGAGTGACAGGCCCGGGTTCAAATCCCATCTCTCGGGCAAATCTATAACTCATTACACATGCTCCCAGCTCCCAGCGACTGATCGCCAAAAAAAAGAAGACCACATCTATCGTAATGTCGATACGTTTTCTTCTTCTGCTTTTCCCATGCGTCCGTTCGTATTACCGCATGCTTGTGCGTTTCCGTTCTTCTTTTGAGCAATCACGTTTTTCCACAAGAGGGGATGATTCCCACAGTCAATGAACATGAACATGCTCATTCAGTTCTTTTTTTAAAACCACATTTCTTCAGATTCCACTCTAAGAAATATTTTTTCACATCCGTCACCTACGCCGGTGTGCTGATTTGTGTGCACAACTGAAACGGCAATATTTAAGAACGTCAAATCACACTCAATAGGCTGTTGATCCAGTTCATGAAACGGAGTACCTAGGATTACTTTAAAATGTTTAAGATTACAAAATGTGTAATTATTACCATGACTACGAAAATAAAAGAATGCCCTTCTGCAATAGGAAGGGGGCGGATCTACCTGTAGGTTGTCAGCATTTTTAGCCAATCCACTGAGAGTTTCTTTCAAACAGGAAGTGAATTCTTGCTGGGAAGCCACATCGGTTCCTGTTTAGTATAGAATACATACTTTAAAATATTAATGGTGATGAACTCAGCCAAAGTCTTGAATGCAACATACACTCACATACACAGACGCACGCGTGCGCACACACGCACGCTCATGCAAACTCACACACGTTCTCACACTTACACCTGCAGTCACACATATACACGTGTGCACACATGCACATTCACAGACACACACGTGCGCAGACACGCGCGCACACACACTTGCAAACTCACATACAGAGAGATGCGCGTGCACACACATGCACGCACTCACATACACACACATGCACGCACTCACTCACATACACACACACATACATGCGCGCGCACACACACACTTAGGCAGACGCCACATGCGCCGATGCGTGCACGTTCGCCTACTCTCACTCCCTTACCCACTTTCCCCGCCGCCTCTGACAGCTTGTGGAAGTGCTGCAGGAGCTCCGGCTCCTCCTGCGCCAGTTCAGTCATAGCTCTCTCCCATTCGTCCCGGGCCTGGTTGCACATCTCCCCCTCGAACAGCGACTCGAAGAACTTACTGTCCTCCAGCAAAGGCGGCTGCTGGGCACAGACAAAGAGGCACTGACACACTGCTGGAGACAGCAACGGGGGGGCGCGACTACAGACAGTAAGTCACAGGCCGAATCGCGGCCGTTTAGAGGGATGGTAAACCCGAGGTGGGTTTCGGGAGAGGAAGACGAGCAAAACGCACCTTCTCGCTGGCCGAACTGGTTGGGGTGTCCGTGCTTGGGGGTGGTGGGGCATTGTTTGTCTTGTCAAAGTCATCCAGTGCACCTGTTACAGGGAGGAAAGCGAGCTTCAACAGGGATGACAACAACAAAAAATACTAATGATGCTGAAGTTACTATAATGTAATGCTACTGCGCTGCACACATATTGGAGAGAGACTACTCGCTTACACAGTAATGCGGAAATATAACATCACCCACGTTCTGTGGGCGGTTCGGAATTTTTTACGTTCTGCGCGAGATGATACAGCTAACTACTTGGCTCCAAACTGCTTGCGCGAAGCATCCACAGGGACTGATAGCGGACAGGCTGCGACAGACTGCAACAACATCCCATCACTGCCAACAGTATTACGAAAAACGAACAAACAAACATGTTAGCTATTGTACAGGAAAATAAATCTAGCTGGTTCGCCTTTGGACCTTGGCAACTAAATCTGCCTGCCTGAGAATATGTCACGGTATAGCAGGCTGACTGCGTCGTTTTTGGGCCTATTCGCTTCGACCGCTAAGTAACATAACGAAGCTCGTGCTCCCATCCAACAGTAAATATTAAACACAAACATTAATTACAAACATACTTTCCAACAACTCCTCCAGTTCGGTGTCAGGATTTCCCGCAGCTTCAGACGATGCTGACGCCATCTTGACTTTACCCCCTGACAGCCGACGCGTTTAATCGACGTAGTTACGCCATTCTGTGGGTGTCCCTGAGAGGCGTCCTTCGCCGGTGATGCATTTTGGGTAATGTAGTTATTTATTACCATTGGTACACTTAAAAAAACCAAGCGGCCAAAACCAGACTTCATTTTTGAAGCTCATTTCCTGGTGTTGTAGTTCCTGGTTGCTCACTAGCGCCACTACGGATGGCTCCAGTATAGGTGTTTTCATATCCGGTTTCCATGTAAGTCTACGGTACAAATGCGATCAAAATACAAAGTCAAAAATTTTTTCTCACAAGAACAAATAGTCATAATAGGTGTATTTTATTCGTCTTATGACTGTCCATGGGTCGATTTTATGATTTATTGCGTCATTATTTACAGTCTCTGAAAAAAACTCGTCAGAGGTCACCCTTGCTCTTGAAATCATCCACTCTGTCCCTGAAACTTCAGGTTTACATTTGAACGTAAAGCGTGAATTGATGGTGGTGAAAGACTGTGCCACATTCGCGATTTCCAACATTCCGATCATAGATGCAGTTACATATTTGGGGATAGAATGCCGAAGATAAAAAACTAAGGGTATAATAAATTTTACAACAATTATATTTCAAAAAACCCCACAAAGAACGCAAATGAGGCGCCTTTCTCTGAAAGGCAGAACTTTAATAACTAAAGCAGAAGGCATTTCTCGGATTTACGTATGCTTCTTTCTCACGATACGTAGATAAATATCTTTAAAGATATAGACCAGCTGCTAAAATAAAACACATTACATTTTTTTTAAATCAGTCATTATGAATACCTATGAAATTTTTTTTATGTATACACTAAATAATACGTTTAAAATAAATTGGATTAAGCAACTTTTTAAATGTACAACAATGTGGAACTGGATAATCCTAATCACATTTTCCTTAAAATGGGAGAATTAAAATTTATTTTAGCTTGCAATAATAATGTTGAAAAAAATGTGATTTGTCATCCTGATTTTAATAAACAGGTGCTTATGGCATAATCAATGAGGTAATTTTTCACCACACAAATCTTTTATTAATTTTATATGGAACAATGAGGATATACTTTGTGAAAACATTTTTTCCAGAATGGTTCATAAATATAATTTCAGTGGGTCAGCTTTTCAACATTAGTGGTGTCCTATGGAATTGCCAGGCATTTCTTCTACATGATACTGATAACTCCTAAACCAGTGGTAACCAACCCTGTTCCTGGAGATCTACTATCCTGCAGGTTTTCACTCCAACCAAACAAAGCACACATCTCCTTAGAGACCACCTTGAGCTGCTAATTAGTAGAGTCAAGTGTGCCAAATTATGGTTGAAATGAAAACCTAACTACAGGATAGTAGATCACCAGGTTGGTTGGTTACCCTGCTAGCAATAGTGTTTGAATGGACTGCATTTATATCCCTTTTATCCATCTCGTTGGGAGCAATTAGGAGTTAGGTGTCTTGCTCAGGGACACTTCTACACGCCCAGGGCGGGGGATTGAACCGCAAACCCTCCGACCCCCAGACAACCGCTCTTACCTCCTGAGCTATGTCGCCCCTATGTATGATGCAAACCCTTCTGGTGTAATCATGCTCTTTAAAGGTTATACAAACATCGCTACTTTAGCAGTTCCCCTTGTTGGAATGGCTGACTCAGCAAACAGCATTTTGACTGATCACTTAAATATTGCAACATTAAGATTTATAATCTTCCCCAAGAAAATGCGGCCTCTGCTTTGCCTGCAACGGCACTTTGGAATAATTGAGTGAGCAATTTATGCTGGAATAAAATATGGACTCTCCTGCAAAAATGTGTCTTAACTAATAAGATTAAAGAGGTTATATTCAACATAATACATTGGTGCTACCCAGTTAGATCTTTTTCAGTTAAATTCAGATCTCATATTGAGATGAATTTCACTTTTTGTGACTCAAGTACTGAGGCTATGATTCATTTATTCTGGAAATGTGAACACACCCAAAAACCATGACAACATACTTGCAGGTCTATTTTGAACAATATCCTGTGTAATTTTAAACTACCATTAGAAAATGTAGCTTTCGGTTTCTCGAATTGCAACAGAACATGGGAAAAAATAATGCTTTCTAATTCATCTTATAATTTCCTTCGCAGTTGGCGTCTCAATTCATTCCAAAGGTGTTCAATGGGGTAGTGGTCAGGGTCAGGCTTTGACTCATCACTTACATGGAACAACCTTAATATTCATTATCTTTTCCAAGAAAATGTGGCCTCTGCTTTGCCTGCAATGGTTCACTGGAATAATCGAGTGAGCAATTTATGCTGGAAGAAAATATGGACTCTGCCAGCGCACTTGTACCCACTGTTCCACAGTAAACCCTGATGCTTTTGCGAGGGGGGGGGGGGGGGCGGCGGTGTGGTTGTGATGCCGGCTGCAGGCAGAGAGATGGGGGAAGAGGTTTAGCCGGCCGGAAGTCACAGCTGTGGGTGGTTACGTGATTAATTCTAATCTTTATCTGCACCACGTGCAGTGAGACCTGGGTTCGACGGATGGGCACGGTAACCAAAACAGCAACAGCAACAGCAACAGCCATAGCAACAGCAACAGCAACAGCCATAGTAACAGCAACAGCAACAGCCATAGCAACAGCAACAGCAACAACCATAGTAACAGCAACAGCAACAGCAACAGTGACATTGTACCGCTGTACATAATGAACCTGTGTGCATCTTACCACTCCACCATCTCTCCGCCTGTAGCTGGCATCGCAACCACACCGCCCCCTGACACACTTTCATGTGTATTCTTGCCCGAGGCTTCAGGAGTCATTCCACATAAATAATTTGCAAGTGTCGGAGGGCTTGGTTCTGTGCCCTTAATGGCTCCTTCCCAGAAGTCCACATCAGAAGTCCTGACCCTTTGGTGAAGGGAATTCCCCATAAGCCTTTGGAGCACTGTGATGTTCTGGATGTAAGGATTTAGGCATGGTCACAGGGAGGAAAACAAGTTTATCTGAGTCCATTAACCTGTAATGTGGATGTTTGTGCGAATACAGGTTTGCGTATATGTGTATTGACTGGGGTGTGCTGAAATAGTGGGTGGCAAGACTTACTACCCCGGAGAGCAAGACTATCTAATGCTGCCAGGCATTCATCTAATTTTTCACTGACATAAAGACCTTATGTCCAAGCAGGTAAAGGTGCTACTCATCTGTGAATTTTGCACATAGTGTTGCCGCCCCATGAAAATGCGACTCTAAGGAACTATCTGGGCACTCAAACTCAAACAGCTATCCCATAGCAGCTGCACTTCCGGATATCATAACATCACATTACATTACGTTTATTTAGCAGACGCTTTTATCCAAAGCGTCGTACAAAAATGCATATCATGGTCATTGGAACAACTAACCAATCAATATGCGCAGGAGGTAACCCGATTAGAGTGTTATCCCATAACCGGGGGCGACATAGCTCAGGAGGTAAGAGCGTTTGTCTGGCAGTCGGAGGGTTGCCATTTCGATCCCCCGCCCTGGGCGTGTTGAAGTGTCCCTGAGCAAAACACCTAACCCCTAATTGCTCCCAACGAGCTGACTGGTACCTTGCATGGCAGCCTTTCACCGTTGGCGTGTGTGAGTGTGTGAATGGGTGAATGAGAGGCAACGATTGTAAAGCGCTTTGGATAAAAGCACTATATAAATGTAGTCCATTTACCGTATACAAGGCCAAAACACTCACTGGTCCTCGGGGATATGCACTCTCGGGACAGCATACATGCAAACCACGTACTTCAGATGCACTGAAAAGGGAAAACAGTTTATAATGGCACCGTGACAGTTGGCAATAACCAAGGATAGGCAGTTCCAACGATGCTGAAAGGTAAACATTGTATTTACAAAGCAACACAAATAAAGACTGCTATTCTATGAGTAGAGAAAAGACACACAATTAAACAAACTAAGGCAGAGAAAAGGAACACTGAGAGATTACTGATGTATACCCAAAATGGTCGTACGAGAGGACTATTGTACCAGGAGAACTGTTAAGCATATTCTCCCTGAATGTTTCTTTGAACTTCCCTTAAATGCAATCCTGAATAAGCTTTCCACTTTACATGCTTCCTTTTGTATGGCCAAATTAGATCTTGACAGGAATCTCCACCACCAAGAGACCCCCCCCCCCCCCCACCACCACCACCACCACCACCACTCTCCTCCAGGAAGTATAATTTCCCCTCCCCTATAGACACAGGGGAACCATTAAAAATCTAGTGACAGTAATAAGATACTTCTTGTGTTGGAATGTGACCTTATGCTCATTCTCTTAGATACTTTTCCATTCCAAACACTTATGCAGGCAATACATACTTGGGATAAACCTCCCTGTACCATCTTATAACAGCTCAGTGTTCCTGTCGGTATAACATACGGTATCCCCCTGGATTTCAGATGATATTATAAACAACCCACAACATTTATCATATCATTCCCAGTTATTTACATGCGCATGCATACAGCATAATGCTTACATCGGTCCACAATGTAGGCAATGGACACCCAGGATCCCATCTGACCCAACAGTGCCTGTGGGTGCTTTTTTATGACATGAAAACAGGTACTGTCCCGGTCATCTGTTTATCCTCGTTCCTGCAGGCCACAAGTGCTGGTGGGGTAGGAAAAGGCCACGGGACTCTTCCACGCCAATCTGCAGACTGTGGGGGGAATTGTCTTTCCAGCTGTGTTTACGGCCTGTAGATATTTTTTGCGACCTCAATCCTGTACATCAGTGGAATTTGGCAAGAACAGCCGAAAATTGACCCTTACACGGACAAAAATTTATAGCCATCAGGAGCAGGGGCGTAGCTAAAAATTCTAGGAACCCCTGAAAGAATACTGCTCTGGCCACTGCCCCCCCTTTTTTTAATAAAACAAATTTATAATTTTTTAGCTATGCTCCCCCCCCCCCCCCCAGAATCATCACCAACTTTTCACCCCACTGGCAATGGCCCCATTTAGGAATCAACGTGATAAATTAATGGTCTTGATTTCAATGAATTAACAAAAATAAAGAGCATTAAATGTATAAATACATTTAAACTATAGGTATATCGAAAAAAAGGGGGACCTACTTTTTACTTACCCAACAGCCTGAAGAATTGCAGTACATCACTATTCATTTGTATAAACTGCATGTATGTGCCAGAGCATAGTAGAGAAGACTAAGACAGCAAGTCTTAGTCTTCTCTACTATGCTCTGGCACATAAATGCAGTTTATGCATCCAATGTATTCGCAGTTTATTTATTTTATTTGTATAGCACTTTTTACAGATTTGCTGTCACATATAAATTTTTACAGAGGAAATACAAAAGAACATTGGACAAAAAATTCTGGCCTGCACTGCCAAAAAGCAAGCAATTGTGGTAAAAAGAAAAAAAAGAAAAAAAAATACTCCAGTAGGAGAAAAAATCTTGGGAGGAACCCAGGTATAGTGGGACAGCCCATCCTCCACTGGCCAGCCTGGTGTAATATTTAAGATAAAATGAACGGTAACAGAAATGGAATGAGGGATCTAGCAGAGCAAATGATGAAATGGGCTGGGCAGGTTACAGTCAGAGGTAGTTACAGTTAACCAGCCGGTACTGTAAAGACAGGCAGTCCGAGCAGAGTGACATGTGGCAATATTCAGTTCAGAGGGGTGTAGTGCTGCATCTGGGCCTCCAGGATGCGTCATGGCGTGGGCTTGAACCAGGGGAGAGGGACGGGGCTGGAGCGGTCTGCGAACTGCGAAGGGTGGTGGGGGAGGGGGGCAGAAATCCCTCTGGAAGAAAACAGAAGAAGAAGAAGAAGAAGAAGGAGGAGGAGGAGGATCAGACACTGCGCGATTATGAGATTAGCTTGGTGCATGTGTAGGGGCCTGAGGGTAACATGCGAAAGCCCCAGCCGTGCTATGCTATGGCAGTAAATCTAAAAGATGTGAAGAAGGGGGGTGTACACAACCACGAGGCTGATTCAGAGCAGACACAAGAGCAGCAAACCCGGAGCATTTGCATGCAGTGGAAGGGCAACCGCACGGTCAGCTCAGCCCAGTGGTCCTGATTCACCTTTCCCAGACAACATTAAGACAAGGACTGACCAAAGAGGTAAGTTCTGAGCCCACAATTGAAGACAGAGGTCTGAACATGCAAAAGGGAGATCACTCCATAACACAGGAGCTCTGTAAGAGAAGGCTCTGCCTCCCATTGTAATTTTAGAAATACTTGGAAGTTTCAAGATAAAAGATACATTTCTGCACTATTCTGTCAGATTGGCAATACAGGTCTACCAACACTCACTAGCAATAAATGTTTATCTTTACATTTCTATTTACATTTCTGTTTGCATTCTGATCCAGTCAAAGTTTATTCATACTGTAAAAAAAAAAAAGGTTTTTTCAAAGAGACCTGTCGCCTCATTTCCTCCGTGTAACCAAATGTGTGCAACAGCAGCAATGACATCACACATCCCAAGCACTGGTGCACACTTTCAGTATGAATTATCAGTGTGACTATGAAGTGCTGAAAGTGATTATGATTTAATCGGGCGATGGCGCTATGATTAGGTTGTTTTCGATGTGATTTGGTGATTGCGATGCGATTTTGTTTGTGATGTGATCATTCCGACAGTCATGTGTGTTGCTGATCGGGCTGTTATCTGGTGATTTTGATCTGACTTGGTGACGGAAATGTGTTTTGGTGATGCGAGTCCCTGGGGCAAGAGAGGGTTTCAGTTGGCTGGGATGACATCCCATCATGCACCACCAAACGTTGCTGGTCGATTGGGCACCCAGAAGTCCACCTGTTAAGCCACACATGAAGTGTCTGTCGCCAACTCATGCCTGTTCAAGACTGATGAGAAGCGGCAGCTGGCATCGCATGTTTCCTTGGAGAATTGATAACAATTTCAATGAGTGTTGCAGTGTAAGCGTGACTGAACTTTCTCCAAATTGGGGAGCAAATAAAAGGGGGGGGAGGGCCTTAAAAAAACAACACATTTCTTTCTTTTTTATGAACAAGAAGGTGTACTAGCAGACTGGCTCATTTGCTGTGCAATTGCTTCTTTCCCATTGTTTCGATAATTTTAAATGACTCCCCAAATCAAAGTGTAAGAAACTCCTTAGATACACCGAACAGCGGAAGTACCTGAGTGGCGTAGGAACGTGTGCAGTCTTACCCGGTGCTACTGGAACGGGTTCAATTTAATGTTATTTTACTCTAAAAATAATGCTTTAACCATTCCTCTGTGCTAACAGTTATACATACTCAGAGGAAATTGCTGTCCGCCAGTCGTGTGGCTTCATACGAATCGCTATGTAGCTTGGCAGATGCTGACACTTCTTTGGCTTGTGTAGCCTGCATAAATACAATTGCGTATCCTGTTACGACACTAGTGTATTGGCGAGTGACTACGATATCCTGAGTTCTATGTGTATGATAGGACCTTAAATGTGCTAGGTTTGCAGTGGCAAGAGTCAAAGAGGAATGTCAGGTTAAAATGAATGCAGTTTATTGTTCAGTGTGTCATAGTAAGTAGTAGTAATAATGACAACATATAATGGTGCAAAAAGTGAGTGGTGAAATGGCTATTCACGTAAATGGCTTATACGTGCAGGAGACCATGTTGAAGGAGTCTCCTCGAACCACTGCACGATTCTTCTTATACCATATATTTGATATTTGGGCTGGGGCCCATAGATATCAAGATCTTTAGCCAGCACACCACCACCAAAAACACAGACTTGTTCACCATGACATCACTTTGATCAAAACCTGATTACATTGTATTACGGAGAACGTAAAGCTCACGTAATGCTGATCCAATCAGATATTTTGCAACTGAGCACTGTTTCTTCATCTTGGTTGCTGACTCCTGGTCAGCACACTTAACTGTCTGTTTGACGTTGAGGGTCCTCGAGGCAGACCTCTGTGACCTTCCCTACGCCACCTCCTGATTGGTCAACGGGAATTGAAACTTGCATGACTGCTCACAAGCCGACAGTGCCCAAATTGTTTTGTTTTTTTAACATAAAAAAAAACAAACAAAAAAAAACCATCGGGAGCCCGTAAACCAGTCGGATTGGTTCTGTACGATATCTTATACCTTGCGAGTTCCTACAGTAAGACCAAACATTTTCTACAATTTGGCCCTGATCTGAAAAAAAAAAAAAAAAAAACAATCAGGACCCCGCAACTGACTCCCCACAGGCCATTTGGGTGCCTACCAGTCTGCCTATTGAACTAGATATGAAGTGTCTTCCGTAGACCAGCTTGATTAAGCCGACAATGAAAACAGCTGTTGCTAGTGCACCAGCTTAGGAATGCTGATAGTAGGTGGTCATGCTGGTAGATAAACATCATGCTAGATTAGCCTATTTTAATTGCTGTTTTAATTTTTTTTTTAAATGAACAAGTATTTTCAATTTCAATGTTTTAATTATTTGTTGTTTGATTATTGTCTTCTTACCTAATGTTCTTCTCTTTTTCTTTCTGTCCTTTTTGTTGTGCCTAGGCCGTATTGCAAGGGAGGGACTCTCCCTCAGTGCTTCTCCAAGGTTTTAAATAAAGTTTGGTGGTTCCAGCACAACCCTCTTCACCCATTGTATGCTGATTTTTTTTTTTTTTTTTTTTAAACAGTTGCCCGATCGGGCATCATAACAAATTGGGGGGGAACAAGGGGGAAAAATTTAATTTATTTTTTTATTTTAAAAAATACACATTTCATATTTGTCATGCTGTGGAGCCTTATTGATTGGTGGCTGACCGGGAAGGCTGGTTGCCTCTGTGTGCGCAGCACATCAGCGTAGACAAGAGAGCAGTCTGATCAGAGAGCGTGCCGAAACGATGCAGAAGTTCACACCATGGCCCAAGGCTGGCGGAAACGGAGTTGAGCAACACGCTGCACTGCAGGAACTTGTGCACCTCTCTCTCTCTCCTCGGCACAAAAATGAACTGTGAGCTTGGGGAGGGGGGGGGGGGGGTGGGCTGCAGAGGTTTTGTTGCAACACCATGGTGATTACCCCTTTGAAACCACAAGTGCAGATTCAGATGCGGGCTGTATCGGTTTCCGGCTTAAAATAAGCTTCTGGCCTTTAATTTGCCTAAACGTTTACTCCGTTCGAAGTTACTCTAGCCGCACTTCTTCGTAAGCGCATGAATGAGAGCAAAAGAATGTTCTCGTGTTACTACATGAAATGTTCTGAGGCCAATTAGTTAATACGCACACTGTTACGACCCCATGGGTCTAGGGGTGCATGGGGTAGGTAACTAGATGTTAAGAATGCGGGAGATGTTAATGCTGTATAGATAGTAATAACAATAAATTAAACACAGACAAAGCAGCAACTCAGTGCAGGGATGTTTACTGTGGGAACCAAACAAAAAGGTGCAACAAACAACTACTGGACATACAACAACCCAGACACACACTACCAGGGTCAAGGGATGCTGGATGTTGCCAAAAGAACAGAAAAACAAGCTAGCTAAACCAGAGAGTAATTTAATCTAGTGTATCAAGTACACAAACAAAAGGCCTAACTACTCTAACTAGCAGACTGAAAAAACAGTTGGTTGGCAATCACCCCTAAGGACTAGTGGATCTATACACAAGATAGCCTACGGGCATATGTACAGGAGCCCCCAGTCTTACCTGTCCCAAGCCTTGGAAGTGTACACAAAACAAGACAAGTTCAAATAAGTGATTAACATTGAGTCAAATACTAACACACACACACAGCAAAAAGTCAGACATATCCATAATGGCAAACAGTCCAGGTTTATATAGCAGAGGTGGCGAGTTCTGATTGGTTGATCCGAATTGACACGGAGGGTGGGGATTGGTGAAGGTGGGACTTGGTGGATGGTGATTGATATGCGGAGCAGCCAATGAAGATGATGATAGGTGAAGGCAGGGAAGTCCACAGAAAGGAAACACATGGCACGTAACACACACACTGACCCCCCAAAACTGTAATTACCCACCCGTGGGATACGTGTTGTTGCAAAAATGCTGTCAGGGAGAGGTTACTCAAATCAGCCCTCAAAATCACCCCTTGGTTAAGGGAAGTCGATGGTGACTTTGAGGTACAGGGGCTATCCCACAAACCACCTTGACCCTGGACCAATCAACTTCCCTAAAAGCTGGTAGCAAGATTGCAGCTTCTTGACTTGCTTGGTTGCAAGAATCATACATAAACCACAGTGTCCATGTACCGTACAAAGGTTGAACATTATGGATGCAGTTATGGCATTATTCATTTTATTTATTTATATATTTGTCTATTTAACAGGCATCCTTGCGCAGGCATTCTGGGTAATCCAGGCATGATATACTGAGGAAACGTCATAAGGTCAGGAGGAATTTTGAGGACGGGTTATTCCCATTGAGCAAAAGCGAGAATCTAGTGTCTAGAGGGGTGTAAATCTACTGGGTTGAGAGACGTTTCTGATGTAAGCGATCTAGATTAACACCAGTATAGCTCAGATTTTACCTGGATATAGCCATGAGCTGGGTTTTCACCAAAATGCCTAGATGCCGTTTCACCAACTTTTCACGACAAAAATGTTAACTGGGTTGTAGAGAACAGGAGCATTTGTGTAGAATTGAGCTTAGGCTATTGTAAGAGAACAGAGGCATTTGTAGAACAAGGAGTAACACAGAGTTAGCTGAAGGACATAGAACATCAACAGTGGCAATGAAAATTCAATCAGACATAAGCAAACACTTTTTTAGTTGTGAATGTAAAAATCTTTCCAATCTTTCCATAGCAAAGACAAAGCTACAGAGTAGCCTAATATGAAGACGTGGGCTAATGACGTGGGCTAATGAAGCTATAAAGTAAAATGCTTAGGAATTAATAAGCCTACATATGGTCCCTACTAGACTCACTCTGTTAGATTTGAATTAACACTGTATATTTTACTGTGTAGCCTACAACTTCTTCCAGACTGGAAAACCCTTTCCTAATTGCACGTGAACAAAAAGAGAAAACTACCATCCATACCAGCTACAACTATTAGTCTACTACTACGTCACATATTTAACAACTATGCGCTCCAGCAAATTAGCCCATCATCCGGTATCTTTTCAAAAATATGATTTCATGCAATAGCAATCTTTGCGATTTCCCCGTTAGTCCACTGGTCCGAGGCCGGAAGCGAAGAAGTGACTCACACCTCAATTTTGAGTTAGGAAATAAACAAATATCTGGGTTTCCCTGGAAACCGTCTAACTGCAGCCTTAGCAACGTTTACAAATACCGAGAGAGCGATGGGCAACATTTCGCGGAAGACACAAATGCTGTTATGTTTCCGAAAAGTAGAAGCATTAGGCTGCTTTAATAATAACATTTTTTAAAAAATTTTAAAACATTTTGAACATAATATGCTTTGAACACAAACGTCTCAATGCATGTGTTTTTGGTTGATGTAGAATGTATTTTACTGCGAGTGATATCCATTCATTATTTTATTCAGTGATCAATATTTCTGCATTCACTTTGTACGATGACTAGGTCTACATAATATGATATGGGCTTAAATACCTATAAAAACTTCTTAAGTATAAAACGTATTTTAGTCCATTTTATAAATGCATCTATTATTTATAGCTACATAGGCAAAGATTTGTTGCTTGTTATAGGTTATTATTTCGCATAATAGCCTAACTAAATAGTTGCTGAAGCACACAGTAGGCTAAAGAACGTGGGTTTTACGGGTAGACTACATCATTGTTTAGGCTAGTAAAATTATAGAAATTAACGTTAGTTTTGTGGACAGTAATGAAGATTTTTTTTTCCTGATAAGTGTTCCTCGGTAGTAGAATGATGACAGACCTTTACTCATAGGCTATATACGATCCAGTGCGAGCTCAGGTTTATATTTTTAAATCGGCTAAACAATTTGTTTAAGCTCGTCAGTGGAGAAACGGGAGGACCGCTGTACTTTTCTCTAGTGGAAGGGAGGTGCTTCCTAAAGGGGAAGAGGAGGAGGGAGAGATGAGAGACAGAGAACGAAATGGAAACAACGAACGAAATTTAAGACCTAATTTGGTTAGGAATGGGCGGGATGGCGCCGGGGAAACGTCTCTTGTCTTGTGTAGTTGTAAGAACGCGCGAGGAATCAGAGTTGTGCGCCTCGGGGCAGAAAGGCGAGACTTAAAGAGCCGCGGAGTGGATAAAGAAAAGGTAGGCTATGCTAACCTACGTCAGCGAACTATTAGGTCTATTATTTGCACGTTTTAGAGCCGCTGTGTCTTACTATTGCGTTCGGCATGACGTCGACATTACCGCTACTTTTCCAAACCCGCATACCTTGCGTAGCCTACTGAGGACCAGCTTTGGGTCAGCATGGGTGTTGGGATTTTGGGATGCAACACGAAAGGGAGGTTCGGGTTCACGAACGGGATGCAGAAATTGTGCCAAGAAGTAGCTGTCGAATTAGCGGTTTTGTAGTGGCTGCAAGTGAACCAACAAGTAGTTTGTTTCATTTTTCGCCTGGCATGAGAGAATCAAGCTCTATATTTTAAAATAATGCAACCGTCTAAACACACTTTATTGGGCAATAAAGTCTGTTGCGCATGAACTTTTTCTATTCGGGGCGGCAGTGTAGTATAATGTCAAAACCAGCTACTGTACCCATTATACTACACTGCTGCCCAGAATAGTTCGATTCCCAGATAGGACACTGTCGTTGTAGCCTACTTGAGCAATGGTACCTAACATGCATTGCTTCAGTATACCAGTCTATCCAGCCGTATATGTTAAAATAAAAAAAATTTTAAAAAAATAAGTTGTGTAAATCGGTCTGGATAAGAGCATCTGCTAAATGCCTGAAATGTAATTTTCCGGGACGTAGGCTATGCATCGGCGGGATACTGCACGTATAGGTGCTCAAACGAATATCTGGGCGCGGCACGGCGGTTGAGCCGTGATGTGACTATGAGTAACGAGCTCCACAGACATACAAATACACAACTAACGCACACACCCAAACGGACACAAGCGACCTAGAGGTCACATTTTTAAACGTAGAATACGATAATATTAATAGCATCAAATTTGATTTCATGGGCAGGCTGAATTGAAACATTAAAATTGCTCATGTAAAATATGTATCGATTTACTAAATAGATTTCAGATTGATTCATATGAACTTACCTTTTTTTTATTTATCAAGTACTGTGATTGTAGGCGTGTACTTTGCCATGCTTTTATTTCACATCTGCTTTTCAGTTACACATTATTGTTATTTACTGAGCAGCTGCGCACAAAAGAGAACAAACTGGCGCACATGTAAAATCATTACTCGAATGAATGAATTTGGTGGTGAAACAGTCAAAAATGCAGTTTAAACCACATTCAGACCTAAAAACGAAGACCAAATATTATGTTTTATAGAATTGAAAATGTTTAAAAGTTTATTCTACAAATTCATGTTATTGATGACGTACCTTTATGACATTATGCATCATCTGTTGTATAATCTACCTTGTCTATTATGGCAACATCATAACACAGTAAAATATCCAGTGTTAATTATAACAATGTACATACGAGTCCTGTTCAGCAATTGAAATTTATAACATGCACAGTTTGTTACCAATCTGACAACTTGGTGTGATCCTGTTGTAGGACAAGCTTCTGTGCTCCACATAACTCACCCCAGTGTAAGTCTGCATTTCAAAAGCAGATTATGCATTTATAGCATTATTTCTAGCATTATTCATATAGCGTAGATTAAACACCAAATATTTTTATAAACGCCTTGAATCTTGGAAACTTGCCTTTTGTTAAAACCCATTCTGATCTTTTGCCTGTTTCTTCAAGAAGAAAAAAGAGGTTCACAGTTTGCCAGAGGTGGCAATCAAATACTTTGCTTTCCATCCTAATTAATTTTATTTCATTACAGTGGATCTGTTCTATTCTCATTTGTTGCCATGGTTACACAGCACTGGCGATGGTGGATGCAGGTTTCACTGCAGGTGATTTTTGCTGAGTGGGCTAATTTGCCTGAAAAAGTACGAAATTGCATTATGAAAACATTCGGATTACAACGCATCCCATTAAAATAGATTGCATTAGATTTTTAAAGATTTGTTTAAATTATTTTCTTAGCATGACATGCTGCACTGCAGCTCGCCTATTATTGCCTTACTTATCCTTTTATACATCCAGCAATCAGCAGAATGTAGTACTCTAGCACTGCTTCACTGAAACGTTCCAGGGTTGTTTGTTTCTCTCCTTCCCTCCCTCTTTCGTTCAGTTTTTCTATCAGGATTCTGTGGCAGTATGAGCGAGCTGTTGTGCTCTAATCTCATTATAGGTGGAATTATATTGGGTTAGAGTTAATGGAGCATGTGACCTCAGAAACACAGATAAACACTGAGCCAAACAAACCAGGAGCAGCATGTGTCTGTGTGTGGTGTGTGTGTGTGCGTGTGTGCGTGTGTGTGTGTGTGTGCGCGTGTATGTGTGTGTGTGTGTGCGTGGTGTCTGTGTGTGCGCGTTTGTGTGTGTGGATTTACCTGTGTACGTGGTGCGTGTCTGTGTGTGTGTGTGTGCGTGGTGTGTTTGTGTGTGGGTGTGGGTTTGCCTGTGTGCATGGTGTGTGTGTGCGTTTGCGTTTGTGTGTGTGTGCATTTTTCGTTTGTGTGTGGGTGTGTGTGTGTGTGTAGTCCTGTCGCATCCTGTTCTCTCCTGCTGCTGATGTTTGCGCACATGTACGAGGCCTTCCCCTCCCTTCCTGGGTGGGGCACAGCTACTCTCAGAGCGGCACCTAGCCTTTCCTGGGCGGGGCCTGCTTGGCTTTCTGAGCTGCACCAGTCTGTCAGTCTGAACAGGCCAGCCATGTGACTAACGCTTGTTTCACCATTGACGCCAGAGACAAATGCACCCTGAACAGCTAACATTAATGGCGTCATTGACACTTGTATGCGTTGCTCGCGTTCGTACATTTAACAATTTAATGCAGTCAGAGTCTGTATGGAGCTTGAAACTGAGTCACAGCACTGTAAGAATCAGTATGGAGCTTGAAACTGTGTCACAGCACTGTAAGAATCAGTATGGAGCTTGAAACTGTGTCACAGCACTGTAAGAATCAGTATGGAGCTTGAAACTGTGTCACAGCACTGTAAGAATAAGTATGGAGCTTGAAACTGTGTCACAGCACTGTAAGAATCAGTATGGAGCTTGAAACTGTGTCACAGCACTGTAAGAATCAGTATGGAGCTTGAAACTGTGTCACAGCACTGTAAGAATCAGTATGGAGCTTGAAACTGTATCACAGCACAGTAAATATCTGTGAACTGTGGCACAGCACAGTCAGAATCTGTATGAAGCTTGAAACTGTCACAGCTCAGTAAGAATCTATATGGAGCTTGAAACTGTGTCACAGCACAGTAAGAATCAGTATTGAGCTGGAAAATTTGTCACTGTACTGTATGAATCTGTATGAAGCTGGAAACTATTTAAGCACTGTAAGAACCTGTATGAAGCTTGAGACTGTGTCACAGCACAGTTAAGAGTTTGTGTGAAGCAAAAAATGTGTCACAGCACTGTAAGAATCTGTATGAAGCTTGAGACTGTGTCACAGCACAATAAGAATCTACGTGGAGCTTGAACCTGTCACAGCACAGTTAAGAGTTTGTAGGAAGCTGAAAATGTGTCACAGCACTGTAAGAATCTGTTTGAAGCAGAAGGCCGTGTCGCAGCACAGTTAAGAGTTTGTATGAAGCGGAAACTTGCAGGTAGCACATATGGGATTGCAGTCATGTGCGGCCCAAATTTATTCTGTAAAGGATGTGTCATTGTATCCGTCACCATAGGAAGGGAGCGACGATGGATCATGTTTCCTTCCTTCCTTATTGAACAATCTCAAACGTTTCCAGCTAGTCCCTTTTGGGCCACAAGGAGAAAGGGGCACAAGGAAGGAAGGAAGGAAGGAAGGAAGGAAGGATGCATTTTTAAGTGCTTGAATATAGCCAGTGTGTTTGTGTGTGGGGAGCTGGGGCTCATGGGTAGTGTAGTTCATAAAGGGTTACAATTTGGGTACATCTGGAAGCTCAGAGAGAGGAGAGGTGGGGGCAGTGCTGAACAGCTCACACATCTGGAATTCATCAGTAGGAAGGAAAGTCTGACTGAACAGGGAGGAAGGGAGAGGGAGGAACTGGGGGAAAGAGAGAGAGAAGGGAGGGCGGGGTGACTCATGCTCTTGCTATTTTCACTCCATCGTTGCATTGGGAATGTGTGTCCCGCAAGGTTAGAGTAGAGAGGCTTTCCCTTTTCTGTGTCCTCCTCCTCCCCCCTGTACCCCCCCCCCCCCCCCCCCAGTCTGTCCTGACTCCACCCATGGTGCCTGATGACATACTAAAGCTTGTGGGGTCAGACTGAGGCTACTGCTGCTGCCGCTGCTATGCCTGTCTGAAACACACACACACACATGGATACACACACACACACACTTACACACAGACACACACATGGATACACACACACACACTTACACACAGACACACACACACACACATGGATACACACACACGCTTACACACACAGACACACGCATGGATACACACACACACTTATACACAGACACACACACACACACACACACACATGGATACACACACACGCTTACACACACAGACACACGCATGGATACACTCACACACACTTACACACAGACACACACACATACGGATACACACACAGACTCACGCATGGATACACACACACACTTACACACAGACACACAGACACACACACACACGGATACACATGCAGACACACATGCGCACAGTCTTGTTTTTGTGAGTTATAAGGTCTATCAGTTTTTTGGTCACTTATGAGGACCAGACGCACACACACATACACCATTCCACACATACACACACACACAAAAATACATACATATGCTTTTTACTCGTACACATATTATTCACAGGTCTATATGTTGTTTAGCAGTCATGAAGCTGACAACACTCTAAAACCCACCCTACGACTGCAATTATACTGCTTCCAAATTACTGCTACTACTATTAGTGCTAATATCACTACTACTATTACTACTACTGCCCATACTATTACAACTAGTACCACTGTTGCTGCAACTACTATTATTACTGCTGTTACTACAATTACTACTACTACTACTACTACTACTACTAATAATAATAATAATAATAGTAATAATAATAATAATAATAATAATAATAATAAATAATACTGCTACAGCTACAACTAATAACACTAACCAGAATAGCAACAATAATAAAGAAAACTCAAAGGGTGTAATTATTTGACTTAAATGATGTTGGCGTGTGCGGTGTACTACGTACCTTGTCTTCTAGAGGCGAATGTTTTGTTTGAGTGGTTTGGTGTCTGCCTCTGACTTCCTGTTCCTGTATCCCCCTCTCCCACAGGTTTGAGAGCGCACCTGCCTGTCACCTCCGTCTCCTCCCGCTGACGTGCCGAACGACAGCGCTCCTCGGATCCCGCAGCCCAGAGAGGCCAACACTCGCTCACGAACACAAATACAGATACACACACACACACAGAAAACGAAACACGAGCGGCGTCCCACAATGCCTCTGGTAGTGATGCACTCGTCCCCCCTGTTTTGGGCGCGGCTGGCGGCCATGGTGCTGGCGTGCGTGGCGTTCAGCGTGGCGGTGCACGGGGCGTACCTCAGCCACGGGACGGGCGACTGGTGCCTGTTCTGCTGGGGCTTTAGCTTCGTGGGCACGCTGGTGGTGCTGCTGGTGGAGGCCTTCGGCCTGCAGGCCCGGGCCCCCGTCTCCTGGAAGAACTTCCCCATCACCTTCGCCTGCTACGCCTCCCTGCTCTGCCTGTCCGCCTCCGTCATCTTCCCCCTCTACTTCCTGAAGGGCTACCCGCGCAGCGACAGCGTGCGCGACTACCGCATCGTGGCCACCGTCTTCTCCTGCCTGGCGACGGTGGCGTACCTGACGGAGGTGAGCATCAGCAAGGCCCGGCCCGGCGAGGTGGCGGGCTACATGGCCACCGTTCCCGGCCTGCTCAAGGTGTGCGAGACCTTCGTGGCCTGCGTCATCTTCGTCTTCATCAGCGACCCGGTGTCCTACGACCGCCACGACGCGCTGAAGTGGTGCCTGGCGGTGTACTGCGTGTGCTTCATCCTGTCGGCCGCCATCATCGTGCTGTGCGTGGGCGAGTGCACCGGCTGCCTGCCCTTCTCCTTCGCCCGCTTCCTGTCCGCCTTCGCCCTCCTGGCCGTGCTCATGTACCTGTCGGCCGCCATCATCTGGCCCGTCTTCCAGTTCGACAGCAAGTACACCCGCCAGACCAGCCGCCCGTCCTACTGCAGCAGCAGCGCGGGCCTGTGCCCCTGGGACAAGCTGGTGGCCGTGGCCGTCCTCACCGTCGTCAACTTCCTGCTTTACCTGGCCGACCTGGTGTACTCCGCTCGCCTGGTCTTTGTCTCTGTGTGAGGGGAGGGGGGCGGAAGGGGGTCGTGGGGTTGGGGATGAAAAAAAAAATGTCTTCCTTTGGTTCCTGCTCTTCAAGGATCTTCTTTGCTGTTTAAAAAAAAAAAATGTGGAGCATCTTTGGTTCTGAGCTCCCTGGTGTCCCACGATGCACCTCTTCTTAACCGCTTGCCTCAAAGGTATAATGTAAGACCCTGACATTCCCACCAATAGCATTGCAACATGCAGTAACCAGCCAGTACAAAATCCCTGTTTTGCCGTCTCATTGCTGCATCTGATTGGTGACATTTAAATTCCGAGAGTCTTGCTGCATCTGATTGGTGCATTTAAATAACAAGAGTGTTAACAGCATGTGAGCCCCCCCCCCCCATCATTGATTCCACAGACTCACTAGATGCCTCAGCTCTGTGTTCCCCCACATTTAATCATTCCGACTGTGATATTTGTGTAGGGGCATGACCAAGTACAATACCGTGACGATGGAATATCCTGTACTGTAATATAGCGCTGGAAACTCCTGTCACTAGTCCCGGTCTTCTGTAATTAACAGACCTGAGTCAAATACTAGTATTTGCTTTGGTCGTATTGTGCAGGATCAGTTACACCAGGCAAGATCAATAGAGCACAGAAAAGTATTTGAATCCAAAACAAATATGTATTTGACCCAGGTCTGATGATTAAGCAGCAGTCAGGACAATCGGAACACAGTAGCTAAGTATCTGGTACGTGTGTGTCGAACCTGTGACCCCAGCTGAGACAGCTCTTTAAAAAATGGTGTTTAGACTAAAAGACTTTCCTGATTGGTCCAGACGGCTGCTCGCACATCTCACCTGGTCCATTTAAAGTGTTATGGGTAAATCAGTTTGTGGGATTTTCATGGTTGATAACCGCAAATCGTTTTGGAAATGTAAAAACGCGGGACTCCCAGGCATTCTGTCAGTCCGGCTGTTTGTACCCCCAAAACCCAGGGTCACCCCCAAAAGAAAGCAGAGACGGCCTGTCCCCAAAAGTAATGGAGCCCTCTCTTCCAAAGAAATACCGAAAACAAAAACAAAGCCAAAAACATAAGAATATCCACCACAACATTAGCTGCAAGAAAAGATACTATTTGTGTATTCTGTGTTGAGCTTTCAGTGTTAAGTGGATCATATGAAGTGTTACAAAATAAGCGAGTCTGAATTTTAATAATTTTCTTTCATTTCGACTGATTTTACTGCAACTGCCTCTGTTTTGTTTTTTCACGCGATAAGCCAAAATTATTGTAACTCTTTTAAATTTTACATGTTTTTATACACATGAGTAATGACTTGAAAATTATTTGAAATCACAGACTCGTTGTTTTATTGCTTGTTTAATTGTATTACTGTAGCCCAAAGTGCCTCTAACGTGTTTATCATTTTAAAGAGAAATAACCAGCTAGTTAAACTGCTGTTATATTTCAAAGCGTACATATAATAATTTGTGTTATAATTATGTTGATATAATTATTTGCCTGGGGCCTGTATCATGAAGCAAGATTACTGTTGTTGGATAACTGCACTGAGGAAAAACACACTTTTTACTTTTACAGTTCCTGTTGCATATTTGGGAGGGTCCAGGTTTTACTTAGTGCAAGTTATCCTGCTAAATCAGTAATCCTGCTCCAAGACACAGGCCTCTGTTCATGGCTGTTATTTGCTTTTTTGCTTTTTGTTTGTAAACCAATTTTGCCAGCATTAGGTGTAATTTTTGGTAACTGAGGCCTAGAATGGCTATTTTAAAGGCTTTTTGGAGCACTGGAGAGTGGAGATGGTTAAAACCAAGATTATTATGTATTTTCAATTCATTTTTATTTCTATAATATGTTTGAATTTGGTTTCCAGTGTCATTTTCTGGTTTAGTTTCGAGTCAACCTTTGTTGCTCTTTTGGACGTCCATGCCTGTTTCCTTTTTGTATTATCTTGCGTTAGTTTTAGCTGCAGGGGGGCAAATGCAAGTATCAGTTAATTTTCAGTGCCATCAATCACCTTTGCCTTAGAGTGGAAACATCGACAGCAAATTAACTAGACACTTAGACACATTTGGTTTCGCAGAATAAATACGCCATTTTAGTTTGCTGAAGTGAATACCTTTTTAAAGTAAATGATTTATAGTAACATTTTTTTAAAGTAACATTTCATGGACTAATGTGAACAAATGATTACCTATGATTAAGTAATATAGGTTATATATTACTTAATATAATATCCTTGCATTTATATAGCACTTTTCCGAATGCTCAAAGTGCTTTACAGCGATGAACTCACCTCACCCACCACCAATGTGTAGCACCCACCTGGGTTATGCATGGCAGCCATTTTGCGCCAGAAAGCTCACCACACATTAGCAAAGGCGAAGAGGGAGAGAACATTTTTTTAGCCAATTAAATCGGTTAAATCAGGGAATGATTTTGGTGGCAAGTTTGCGAGAGCCAGGACACCGGGGAACCCCCAACTCTTTGTGATAACTGTCATGGGCCCTTTAATGACCACAGTGAGTCAGGACCTCGGTTTAACGTCTCATCCGAATGACGGCATTTCCTACAGCAGTACGTCACTGCACTGGGGCATTGGGGTTTATTTGAAGGAAGATTGCCCCCTGCTGGCCCACCAACACCACTTCCAACAGCAACTCAGTATTCCCTGGTGGTCTCCTATCCAAGTACTAACCAAGCCCACACTTGCTTAGCTTCAGCCATTCGGCAGGAGCAGAGTGCATGGAGGTATGGCAACTGACGAATAATATATAATATATAGATCTTTTTAGCCACAAAAGGCAAAGCGCAAAGCTTCTGACAATGAACTGACGTTACCGCATACCTAACAAGAAGCTTTTGGTGACTTTTAAAAGTTGAAAAGGTACAGTCCAGTATTTTTAATCTATTCAAAATAACCCCAGAACCCTATATCATTCGCTGGCCATGGGACTGAGGTGCATGGGGTGATAGCTAGCAAGGTTTGATCACTGTTTTGTCTTAACCCTACACTTTTCCATTTAGAGTGTTTATAATACACTATGTAGCCTATTGCCATCTAGTGGCTGCAACTGCCTGGACGCCCAACAGACAGGTCAAAAGCTTTTATCATCGCTTTTGTTAAAAAAAAATATAAAAAATTAAACGATATGAAAATTACATCTATTTCCATTTATTTTATTTAGATTGAGATGCAAAGACTTCGGTTTCAGTTTATTTGTAGTTTCTCGGACAGGCATGTTTCTTATTTTTTATTTCAGTTAAGGAATATGTTGTTTTTCTCACAGCTTGTGTTCATTTAAATTTTCATGCATGATAATAAGCTGTAAAACATCACTAATTACATTCTGCTTTAAAAATGTTTTGGTTGGCCATATGACTGCCAGTGTGCATACAATACCCAGAATTCTTCTGACATTCCTACTCTCAGTTCCTATTCTATGAACTGATATTTTCAATTTCCATTTGCCACCTGATTCTGAACTGATTTCACAGGAGTTCAAAAAGTCTATTGGTTTGAATTTAACTGTGCTTTTAAATATGCTAAAATGGCCATGGATATTTATTTAAGGTCCTTAGTTGTTTATTGGGTGAGAAAGCATTGAAGAAAGAAAAATATGTAGTTCCATTCATTTAAGAACAAATTTATGAGTATAGTCTGTGTCCATGTTTTGTAACCTCAGCATAGCTTGCCAATATTGCTAATGAGATAAGAGCACCCATTGCCTTTAAATGCTAATGAGATAATAGCATCACACCCTTTTTAGTGCTAATGAGATAATAGCATCATATCCCTTTAAATGCTAATGAGATAAGAGCACCCTTGCCTTTAAATGCTAATATGATAATAGCATCACATCCTTTTTAATGCTAATGAGATAAGAGCACCCCTTGCCTTTAAATGCTAATGAGAGAATAGCATCACATCCTTTTTAATGCTAATGAGATAAGAGCACCCCTTGCCTTTAAATGCTAATAACTAAGAGCACCCTTTCTTTTAAATGCTCATGAGATAAGAGCACTCCTTGCCTTTAAATACTAATGAGAGAATAGCATCACATCCCTTTAAATGCTAATGAGATAATAGCTTCACATCCTTTTAAATGCTAATGAGATAAGAGCACCCCTTGCCTTTAAATGCTAATAAGATAAGAGCACTACTTCTTTTAAATGCTAATGAGACAAGAGCACCCCTTGCCTTTAAATGCTAATCAGATAAGAGCACTCCTTCCTTTAAATGCTAATGAGATAAGAGGATTACTGCCTATACAACACCACAATACGCCTCCTTTTCATTTCATAGCTTTGGACAATTATTTTAGTTCCATTTCATCTAAAAAAGAAAACCTATCAAATTACAGGTGCAGTCAAAACAAGGAGGATAGGAGTGGTTGTATTGAAAGGAGAATGGACTTGGGATATGGGGGGGGGGGTGATCATTCAAACAGAGGGATGACTCCAAGCAGAGGCTTTGACTGTTTATATTTTCCCTACACGTCTGTGTGCAGCTGTTATGTGATGTACTGCGTGTTTAAATAATAAAAGAATAAAAGAATACATGACCCCATCACTTCAGTATGAAAAGGTTCCACCACACTGTGTTTTAGAGGACACGTGATACACAACTGTACTCCAAAACACAACCTCACGCAGAAACACAGCTCCACTCTAAAACACAACCTCACGCAGACACACAACTCTACTCTAAAACACAACCTCACACAGATACACAACTCTATGCCAGTGAAAACCTTCATATATGTTCACAGCTAATACACAACATCAACAGATACAAAACTAATGCACAGCCTCACACAGATACACAACTCTATACTAGTGAAAGCCTTCATATATGTACACAGCTAATACACAACATGGGAACATACAACCTCACATGAGAACATAACTAATACATAGCCTTTTATCAAGTCAACATCACTTTAGGGAAAGATGCCCTAAGTCTAAATGCCCAGTGGGTAGTTAATAAATGCCCTAGTCGAGTGTGTCATACATTCTTTCGGTAACTCCACATGTCCCTGTTGCTCCTGCAGGAGAGATGGCTAAAAACAAAATCTTTCTTTTTTTAAAATTAGCAATGCAAACTATTTTAAACGTAGCGCGTGTGTAACTGTCAGCACAAGCAGAAAAATGACAGCAGCTGGAGATGTTCTGGGCCAGGATCAGTCGAGCTGTCCGATCTGTCTGGATCTACTGTAGGGACCTGGCGACTATTCTCGGCCAACGCCATTACTGTGTGGGCATCATTAAGGGCCGCTCACATCGGCATCTACTGATGTCCTCAGGACAGAGAGGCTTTCTCTCCAAGGACTGTTCTGCAAGAAAAAAGCACCACGTTTGCTGAAATGCGTAAAGGTGTAAAATCCAGGTTCGGAACGCCGCCTGGAAATCGCCTGGATTTGCTAATTAGCAGAATTCAGCAGCCAGGAGGCAGAACTAATTTGTATAATCGGCTGGTTGTGTTGGGTCCATGGGTGGAAGAAACACACAGCCTGGAATTTTTTTTTTTCTTTCCACCTCTGCTGAAATGGTGGAGTAACTGAAGGAGACCTGCTCGCCTTCACATTACAGGCGTTTAGCAGATGCTCTTACGACTTACACAACTTTTACACACAGCGTTCACACTGCATCCATTTACAGTATAATGCTGTATGTGTACTGAGGCAATGCAGGTTAAGTGCCTCACTCAGGGGTACAACGGCAGTGTCCTACCTGGGAATCTAAACTGTGGCCTTTAGATTACAAGACCAGCTCCTTACACATTATACTGCAGCCCTATTATACTCACACTGGACCTGGAGAAGTGGCACAAAATGTCTGCCAGGAAACCGTAAAAAAAAAAGAGCAGTCTGGTGTGTCTGGCCTCTCGTTGCCAAACGCACCTCCAGCCTGGTTTTCCATCCCCCTTGCAGTAAAGAAGCACAAACTAGATGAAGCCACTGGACGTTTGCCCCGAAAAAGATCTACTCTCATTATGAGAAGCTGCTGGAGGTTGGCTTTCATACAGATAAGCAGTGTATCTGTCTCCTGTGTACTGTGAATGAAGACAAGGGCCACGATGGCCTCAGCTGGAGCAAAAAGAGCTGAGAAACCAGTAAGAGCTGCATATATATGCTATATAAATGAAGATATTATTATAAATAAAGTTAAAATAATAAATATATAAACAACAATATTTTGTATTATTATTATTATAAACTATGATCACCATCATTATTATTATTATTATTATTATTATTATTATTATTATTATTATTATTATTATTAATAACAATGATAATATGATGATGGTGGTGATTATTATTATTATTATTATTATTATTATTATCTGCAATTAGAATGTCCTGCTCTTTGAAATTTTTGTGTTAGGAAAGTCAAATCCTGATCTAAATATTTCTTGCAAGAACAGTAAATTTGTTTATTATTTGTACCATTTTTTCCCATTGATATAGAATAAACACTTTCAAAAAGAGACAGGGCCATTAATCGAATAACTTTTTAAATATTTTTTTCCGGAAAGAAGGGAGAATTTCTCTGAAAATGTGTTTCCTTTAATCCATGCATTATTACGGGCGATATAGCATGTTCTCTTCCAATGACAAGCTTGCATTAATGCCTGTGCCGTGCTGCGCTGTATGTTTTTCAGAATATACACGTATACACAAGGACAGCGTAAAAGGTCATTTCTGATTATCTGTTTTCTGTCTTCAAGTGCGATTTTTAACACTTTCCTGATAGTGCCCGTCTCTCTTAATGTGGTTTTAACTAATGCTTTGTTTATGGATCGTGAAGATACGTATACTCACTATGCGGTATAATCACGATTCTACAAGTACTACAGCCTTTTAAAAAATTTCAAGTGTTTCCTGCTTTCATAGTTTCTATTGCTATTCCCTGGGCAAACTGTGACCGAATATTAAACGCATATGATTTTCCATACTCAATAAAATATGCAGTGTTAAATCAACTCAGTACAGAGCACATATGGTCCCCATTGGACTCACATGCACTCTGTTAAGACTTGCGTCAACAGCCGGACATTTTACCGAGCATGAATACAACATTTCATACGAGCGCATACGGTAAAACTGCGTTCTATAAAGCGTGCGCGCGACATTTTTTCCGTGTATAAAAGAGTATTTTTTCCACCGCACGCACCTGGGGGGGGGGAGGGGGGTGCGGACGCGGAGGAAATTCCAGCACGGAAAAAAAATCCAGGAGAAAGGAGGAGCCGAATTATCCGAGGCAGACAACAGCTGACTGCTGGAAGAGCCATTTCGGGGCTCGCGGTCTGGGCTCTTCCTCCAGGCGGCCCACCGGGAGGAAGCCAGAGTTTGGCCGCTTTCCAAACCCCCGATCCCTCGAACCGCACTGCGGGGATAAAACGCAGTCTGGGGACCCCGTAAGTCACAGGCCTTGTTCCGGGGTACTCAAATCTGGCCGGGGAGGCCGGTAGAACCGCTGGCTTTCTCTTTTGCCGTCTGACAGTCAATTGGTCGATTAGCTCCATTGATTCATGCCAGAGATTCAACACACCCGGGGCCTTTATCCTATTTTGAAATTGTAAGAAGCAACTCCATTTTTCTTCCTCTCGCATTCATGGTTGCTGTTGCTTACTGATGACTTGCTGTTGCTTAATGAAGCAAGATAACTTGTAAACGTAGCCCTTTGCTATTTCCCTCCCAAATCGCAATGGCAATCAAGTCTTCTTCCGCTTGTTTCTGAAGGAGTCTTTTGCGAAATCTGGCTATTTATAATGCTTCTCTCTTTAGAGCGATGAATTAGCATGAACTTCCTGGATCTTCACACCTGTCTATTAACTCTGTGGCTCCTCCTCCATGGTGTGGGTTGGTGAGCGAATTGGTCTCTGATCTAAGAGCACGATTGGAGGAAGCCATGAAGTTTTGTGGGGAAACTCTCCTCATTGTGACACAATGTCTCCTCCATCTCGTGATCCAGTGCTCACTGTGTCTCCCGGTCCTCACTGTGTCTTTATGTTCTCTATACACACACACACAGACCCAGACAAATGCATGCACACACACTTACATACACACACACGCACACGTATACACATGCGTGTCCACACACGCCTACACACACAGACACAGACAATTACACACACACACACATACGTGCACACACACACACGCGCTTACACACGTGCACACACGCATGCACGCACACGCATGAATGGACACACACAAACACACAGATACACACACAATATACACATACTGAAACACACACTCTCACAAACACCTATACACACAGACACACACACATACTCAAAAGCACTTTACTTGCATAGTTTATTTTGAAAACAGATGAAAAACTTTGTTTAGTAAAATATATGGGACTGGATATCTATACATAGACTGACAATGGGAGGCCCACTCAGAAATGAGACTCCGCCTACCGCAGTCTCCCAATATCAAATACTCATACCGTGCAATATAACATAATAAGACATGAGCAATGGAAAGCCGATGTGGAATTACTCAAAAAGGCGGGCCGGGAACCACAGCATCTGTGCTCGTCACGGCCTGCTGTGTCCCCTTGGGAACGAGCCGAAGTCTTCTCCGATGAACTCGCTCACTGTGGAGACACAAGACGGAGCAGCATTACGATCAATCAATCAATCAATCAATCAACTAATCATCCAGTCAGACAGTAAATCAGTCAGTCAGTCAATCAATCAATCAATCAATCAACTAATCAACAAATCATCCAGTCTGTCAGTCAATTAGTCAGTCAGTCAATCAATTAATCAATCAATCAATCAATCAATCAAGCAATCAACCACTTAGTCAATCAGTGAGTCAATCAATCAGCTAGCCAGTCAGGCAATTAATAAATCAATCAGCCAACCAACAGACCTCCAAATAATCAATATTTGTAAACTGGTTCATTTTTGTCTGAAAGGTGTTATATAAATTAAGGTATTTTAATTTGATAAAGTTACATTATTACTGTCAACATTATTATGAAATAAAAAATAAATAAATGAATTAACTTGAGCACTGATCTTCGCTGTAAGGATTCCTCACCTTCCTCCAGAGTGATCTGCTGAATGGCCGACGGGCCTGCATAATCCAGGGCACTTTCCTGCATCTTCACCCCAGTCGGAGCTCCCGATCCTGGGGTAGTCCTCCCGGCAGGCCCCCCGCCCTGGGGCTCCCAACCTTCAAACTGAGTGCACGGCTGGGTGTAAAAGTCCTGGTAGGGGGAAGGGTGGCGCGGCGGGGAGGGGCATATTTCTGGGGGGTAGGGGCAGCTGGAGTACAGGGAGTGCGTGGAGGTGTGGGGGCTACTGGCTGGAAAGGGAGAGAGAGAGGAGGAGCAGGAAGGAGAGGGGGAGGAGGAAAGGTATGGGGAGTCGAGCCAGGGGCAGGGCGAGGGTGTTTGGGGGTTTCTGGGGTACAGGGGGGGCAGCAGCTCGGTGAACCCCAGCTCCAGGTTCTCCAGGCTGGGGTTCCTCTCAGACAGCGCCCCCCCACGATCAGGCCCCTCCTCCAGCCCCTCCGCCTCACGGTACCCCTGCAAGGAGTGGGGTGGATATGCCCTCACCAACCCCAGTTCTCCGTCCTCACAGTCCCCGCCCGCCAGTATCCCATCAGCCTCTGCTTCCCTCAGACCCCCAACGGGACACAGGGTCACACCGTCCAGAGGCACAACGCTGCGGTGGGACACAGAGAGGGGGCCCTCCTGTTTAAACATGACTGCAGAGGAGAGAGAGAGAGAGGGAGGGAGGGAGAGAGAGGGAGAGGGAGGGGAGGGGAGGGAGGGAGGGAGGGAGGGAGGGAGGGGGAGAGGGAGGGACGGACGGAGGGAGGGAGGGGGAGGGAGAGGAAAAGAGTGGGAGAGCGAGAGGGAGAGAGAGGGAGGGGGAGAATGAGAGAGAGGGAGAAGGAGGGAGGGAGACAGTGAGAGAGAGGAAGAGAGAAAAATAGATTGAAAGAGGAGAGAGAGAGGGAGACGAGGGAAATTGTTATTAAAAAAGGAAGGGAGACAAGATGAGAGGAAATTAAAAAATTATTATTGCCTTTATTATATTTCCTTCAAGTGTTCAGTTGTTCCAATGCTACACAAGTATTTAAGCTTTGAAATGTCATGCCTAAACACCACTTACATTTCCACTGAATTGACAATATGTGTGTGTGTGGAGAGACAGAGAGAGAGAGAGAGGGACATAGGGACACACTTAAAATGCTCAATCACAGCACAGTATTTGCTTGTAAGCAAAGGCATATTCAACACAATACTCTTTGCAGACAAATGCGAGATAGGACAGACTGACAGAGACACATCAGAGACAGACCTGAGGTTCGTCTAAGTCAGACTGACAGACAGACTGACAGGTACGGCCAGACAAACACACACACACACACACACACACACACACACACACCTGGCAGGTACTTGAAGCAGTGTGTGCTGCTTCTTTTCCTCTTCCCGTTGGACACGTACAGACTGACGGACACTGGCCGAATCGCAGACAGGTCACTGTAGGCTGGGACTCGCACGGACAGTAAGCACTGAGAGAGGAGGGACACGCACACACACACATACACACACACACACACACACACACACACACACACACACACACACACATACATACATCCGCATCATATTAATTTTTGTTCCCCCCCCTTTACCCCCAGTTTGGAATACTCAATCGTATATCACTTATAACTACATAGCGTTTATAACAACATCAAATGAACTGCTAAAGAAATATCTCCAGATTGTCAAAATAAAGGATTATGCTACTCAGCAACCGTGCTACCCCGGAATGGTGCTAGTCTGAAACTGTGCTACCCCCTATTGGTGCTAACCTGTAAATGTGCTACCCAGTGGTTGTGCTAATCTGTAACTGTGCTGCTCTGTGAATGTGCTAATATGTAGCTGTGCTACTTGAGGTTATACATACTTCACTGCTTTTGTCCCGGTTCACACAAGCTTCCTCTTCCCATTGGAGCTTGCCATCTGCCAATCAACATAAATATTCAGTTGGTCATTTTCAGGTTAATTCTCAAGTCTGAAATAAAATCAGAAATGATCAGGCACTCCCTTATTTTGACGTCATTTAGCACACACACCCTCTCTCAACAATTACATTCGCACATGTATGTCTCTCGCACACACATGCGTGCACAGACACACACACATACACACACTTTCACTCAGTCACACACACACACACCCTACCAGTCCCTCTTTCCATGAATATGACTCTAGAGGCGGTCAGATAGTTAGCTCCGCTCAGGAGAAGCTCCTCCCCTCCCTCCACGGAGCAGGACGATAGGCTAATGGACTCCAACACTGGCAGCTCCTGAGCCGAGCGCTGAGCTGGAAAAAAAAAAAGAGTCGGACGCCCGTGATTGGCTGCAGTAAGGCCAAGGTGGTACGTGATTGGCTGCAGTAAGGCCAAGGTGGTACGCGGTTGGCTGAAAGAAGATGGAGATGAGGGACTGGGCCGCACACTCACAGCACTCGATGGGCAGGGAGGCCACCTGCAGGGCGAGCACTCGGCCGGGCGGGGCCGTGGGCGTGGCGGTGGGCGGGGCCAGGGGCAGGTGCGTACGGAACACCAGGCGCACGCGCGTGTTCTTCCTCCCTACGTCCGTCTCCCCCTTGCGCAGCTCGATGTCTGAGTTCCGCAGCTTCAGGATCCCTGCGCAGTCAATACTGATACACACACACTGTTACACACACACACACACACACACACACACACAGTTACACAAACACACACATGCAGACACTCACACTCACACACACTGTTACACACACACATACAGTTACACAAACACACACATGCAGACACTCACACACACTGTTACACACACACACACACATACATACAGTTACACAAACACACACATGCAGACACTCACACTCACACACACTGTTACACACACACACACACATACATACACAGTTAAACAAACACACACATGCAGACACTCACACACACTGTTACACACACACACACACACACATACATACACAGTTACACAAACACACACATGCAGACACTCACACACACACACACACTGTTACACATACATACACAGTTACACAAACACACACATGCAGACACTCACACACTGTTACACACACACAGTTACACAAACACACACATGCTGACACACAAGGTTACATACACAGTTACACAAACACAAATGCAGACACACAGGTACACTACACACCAACGCAGCTATACTCACACTCACATACACACACTGGAACACACTGACACACACAATTACACAGACATACTGTTACACACACTCACACACACACTGGAACACATTGACACACACAGTTACACACACATTCTATTACACACACTCACACACACTGAAACACACTGATACACACAGTGGTAAACACTGACACACACAGTTACACACACACACTCTCTCCCCTCACAGAGCGGTCATGTTGGTTTCAGGGTTGAGGGGGATGTCCAGCAGCTTGGTCCCAGCCTGGATGCTCTCCTGACTGGCAGTGCCGACCATTTTACCTGTAACCCTGTGGGAGATGGATCAAAACGCACACACACACAAGCGCACACACACACACACACACATGCACCCACGTACACACACACACGTACGCACACACAGGCACACACAAACACACACACACACACACACACACACACACACATGCACACACATGCACACACAAACATGCACACACACACACACACACGCACATACAGACACACACACACACACACACACATGCACACACATGCACCCACGTACACACACACATGCACACATACACACGTACGCACACACAGGCACACACACGCACATGCATGATTAAAAACTCTACTTGATATCATGCTACAGAGCATCTGTGTATCTGACAGAAAGGGCCTGAGTACCTAAATATCTGGAGTAAGATTTCATTACCTAAGTATCTGGAGTAAGATTTGATTACTTAAGTATCTGGAGTAAGATTTCATTCCCTAAGTATCTGGAATAAGATTAGATTACCTAAGTATCTGAAGTACGATTGTATTACCTAAGCATTGGGAGTAAGATTTGATTACCTGTCTGTGTATCTGGTAGAATTTACCTGTGTATTTGGTAGAAAGGGTGTGGGCGAATGGATCGATCATCAGCTGTTCCAACGAACACCTGCAGGGAGAGGGGCTGTCTCTCTGTATACCCCAAGAGCTGAGCAAGAGAGAGAAAGAGTGAGAGAGAGAGGAGAGAGGGAGAGGAGAGAGAGAGTGAGAGAGAGAGAGGAGAGAGGGAGAGATGGATGAGAGGGAGAGAAAGTGGAATAGAGAAAAGAATTAAACAAAACTTCTTGAATATTTATATGGATGAGTTAGCTGTGTTACTGGAACAATCTTTTGCTCCTGGCCATTGCTCTACATGACACAGAAGCTAAATTCTTACATCATGCACGTGACCTGATTCTGATGTTGCACACTGTGCAGTGGTTACAGTGACACCTGTATCTGTTGGAGGAATTCTGTCAGAACTGGGCCCTGGTGTTTCATTATACAAAGCCAAATATTATTCTGTTCCAAAAAAAGGCTCAGATTTCAAATACCGCTTTACTTCAGCCAACACCGCCTTAGGATACATGCTTATGGCTTATCATCATATGTGTGAGTCATGCTCATAACTGCGTGAGTTAGGACTACCTCAGATTGAAAATCAGAGAAGCTACAATAAGCTGCTTCAAATACAAATAAATAAATTCACCTCATTTCACCCCATTTTGGCTTATTATGTACAGAAAAAGCTTAATTGAGCAGAATGACTGAGATGAACTACAATATTTCAGTTATATGGGCTCAGCAGCATGTAGAACAATTAATTATTGTGCAAACATGCTGTTACCTTGACAACTGGATGACCACTTGGCGAGGCCTTGACTGCACCGCGACTTCCCTCCGTTTCATAATGGGCGCGGTGATGTGGGCGGGGCTGCACCTCGATACGCAACTCGTATTGGTCAAACTGGGACGGCAGTGGCCAATCAAGTGGCGGAAGAGCAGTGGACCTATCAGGAGAGTGGATCAATGAGATACAGCTGTGGTGTCAGGGAAGAGAAGGAGGTGGACTCCAACTGTAATAACTGTAGCTTAACATTTCCACTTAACAAGAGTACGCAGATAACTGGGGTGCTGAGTGTATGAGGCCCTGTTCATGCTTTCATTTTGGGACTCGACAACCAAAGTTATTACCTGGAGTTCCTCATGTTCTGTGTCCCTACACATGCGCGTATTCACAAGACCAACAACATTCACACAAATGTGAATAGTGAGTGGCCTCACTATGTACGTAATAGCACGACATTTGACTCTGATTGAAAGTCTCGCATTTCAAACGTGACGCGGGTGTAAAAACGCGATCATCAACGTCACCAAAAAACGGACGCGGCCGTTCGATTTTTCTCAACTGCAGCAGAGAGAAGCTGGAGAGGACCCGTGGCTCCATGTCTGAACCATCGGTGAATAAACACTGAATAAACATTAACATCAAATAATACTTCTTATAACTGAACTCAATGCTGCCTTCAGCCTGCTCAGAGGAAGTCAGGGAGCATTGCACAATGAATGACCTGAAGGTCCTTTCCCGTCTGTAGTCGCACAAGAAAGCTCAACCAAAAAACAAGCGTCAACTTCAGCAGTCGCTACCTGTTTCGAGCAGGACTCGTTACTAATAGTCGTCGCTCTCTTTGATAACCATACACAGTGTGAACTTCACCGTATTAAGCACTAAAATGAGGAGCAACAACCGTATTTAGCTGTAATGTGAACAGAGCCTTAGTGTAGTAGTATTCATTCATGCAATGTTACAATAGTTAATAGCACACTTAACAGAAACAAGTGTAGTGACAGGGTAAATCTGATCCTCCAACTTTCACTCTTTCTTAATTTATATCCAACTGCCACAGTACAATGATCTCTCTCTCTACTCCTCCATTCCTTCCTTCTTTTCTTTCTTTCTGGATCTTCTTCTTCTTTCTCTTCTCCTGAAAAGTAAATATTTGATTTGCATATTTGCACCTTTCGGTGCTATACTGACATGCATTTAGAACAGGGGTTTTTAAACCTTTCTGATCCAAAGACCCCCATCCAGGCTCAAACGCAGCCATCCGAGCCCCATCATAAGTTAAAAGTTCTTTGTTTAAAAAGAAAAAAAAGTTTCTATATTTAAAAATATTTTCCCAAGACTTCATATGCAGTCATTGCATATCAAGTCAGGACAGTACCTTTAAGGACCCCCTGGGGTCCACAAACCTCTGTTGAAAACCCAGGATTTAGACAGCAAAGCTGACAAAGAACAAAAAACAGACATCACATAGTTACCACTAAACTGTAAAAGACAAAACAACTTTTTAATATAAGCATAAAAAGTAATTAAAGGAATTTTAAAAAGGCAAAAGTTGTCATGACAATAAAGATGCACATGTCATGTGGTCCCTGTGGACACTGCCTTTTTCTCTCTGTCCAACGTAAATAAATGCAGAGCTGTAATTATCCCTCCTCACCGGAAGATGGGGCTGTGGGCGCTTGCCCTGGCTCTGCCCCAGCCCAGGGCCGGAGGCACACACAGGTAGTCCATGCCCAGGGAGGAGGGGTCTCGCCTGGACTGCAGCGGGTCTGGTAGAGGGCAGGTGGACCCAGGGGGTGGGGCCTGGTCTGACTCCACCTCCCTGGGCGAGACCTTGGAGACGGATTCAGACAAATTAAAAAAATGTTACTCATCTGCTCTAACGGCGCCAATCTCAATTTGGCTTCGCTTCCCGCCACTAATCCTGCCATTCATGACCCAGCATTACTCACCCGGATATCCCCACCTTCATAACTTAGCGCTAGCTTTGAGGATTTTCAAGACTAGGCTTGATATGGTGTTCGATACTATCTCGACTGTAGGTAATAAGAGCACTAATTCAGTCGGGAAAATGGCTGATCCAGTTGTAATGCAGTTATGTGGTCTAGGGGTTTAAACGTGAGGTCTAAACTCTTGCTAAGCATGCTACTATTGACGTTAAAGGTTTAATGCGGCATTACTATTCTTAATGCTACAAATCTCAGGCCTGCTGGGTGGCTCATCCAGTTAAGGCACTATTTTAGTGCGTGGATGGGACCCACAGTATGGGATTGCATCCAACAACATTTAACTCAACATGACTGAACCACATTTAACTCAACATTACTAAACACAAAGTGTTTAACTCAACACAACTAATCCCCCAACATTTAACTCAACAGTACTAAACCCACAGTGCTTAACTCAACCCCATTCACAGTAACACTGGTAGGGAGAGAGAGAGACAGGAGGTCAGTCACCTGACCCAAGGATGTCTTCCTGGTCTTCTGTGGAATGTTCAGTTCAAGGCAGCCGGGAGAAGCCTGGTTCTGGCAGACAGAGTCAGAACTCTGCGGGGAGCAGGGGTACTCCTCAGAGTAACTGCCCCTGCGGGAGGTGCAGGGGGAGGCCAGGGGCGAGTTCCTGCGTTTCTTGCCCCCAGGGGAAGTTGGCCGGGAGGACGGAGAAAGGCCGAACTGGGCGGTGGCTTCGTTGAGCTCCTCCTCCTCCACCAGCAGAGAATCACAGCTGGAGGCTGGGCTGAGCCACCCCCGAGAGGAGGGGCTGGAGGCGGGGCTGGGGCTGAGAGACCCGCCCCCTGTCATGCCCTCCCGGTAACAGAAGGGATCCTGGAGGGGCAGATAGAGCCGTTCCCTGTCCCACCCGCCCCCTCCGTCCCAACAACTACCCCCTCCAAACTCCTCCTCCGGGGAGATGGTGGTGATCTGAATACTGGGGCATTCCAGGATCCTGGACTCTGACACCTACAGGGAGAGAGAGGGAGCGAGAGAAGGTGAGGGAGCGAGAAAGAGAGAGAGGAAGAGAGAGAGAGAGAGGGAACAACACAGAAAGAAAGAGAGAGAGAGGGGGAGGCAGAGAGAGAGAGAGAGATGGTATTTGACAGTAGTGTTATAAACTAAAATCAGATGCAAAATCAGCTTATTGGCACAAAAAGCACCAAGTGTTATATTGCCAAAGCACACACAAACAGCACAATCCCTGTAAGGGTGGAGAAGTAATCTACAAACTAAACAAAAACAGTAAGAACAACACGACTGTAACCTCAAAAAGAATAACAACATAAAAAGACCTGGGTTAGGGACAGCGCAGTACAATGGATGTATGCTCACTGCCCCACAGGGACAGCATTCTGTAGTTGAATGGGCCCGGCAGGCAGTAACACCGTAGTTTAATGTGTCCGGAAGGCAGTAACATTGTAGTTTAATGTGTCTGGGAGGCAGTAACACTGTAGTTTAATGTGTCTGGGAGGCAGTAACACTGTAGTTTAATGGGCCTGGTGCTGCAGTGAACACTGCCCCCTGCTGGACACTGACCTGTATGGAGCGTGCTGGCAAGCTCTCGTACGTCCCACTGTACTCCCTCACCAATGCCCGCCTGGGGGGCGGAGAGTGCATCCCTGCCCTGAGATTGGTTGACGGCTGACCAGCAGGGATGCCGATTGGCTGGCCGGTGTGAGAGGCACTCTGAAAGCCATCTGCAGTAGAATTAGAGAGGTGGAAGGATTTACAACATCTGAACCAACAGTATTTCACTGGGAGAGTGTGCAATGCTTCCCACCTGAAAGAATACAGAAAAAATGAGAGGATTCTTTGAATAGTGTGGCCATCCCAAAATGCACCTGTAGGCATGAGCAGCAGTGTGGAGCAGTGGTCAGAGCAGTAGTCAGAGCAGCATTGTGGAGCAGTGGTCAGAGCAGCAGTGTGGAGCAGTAGTTACAGCAGCAGTGTAGAACAGTGGTCAGAACAGCAGTGTGGAGCAGTGATCAGAGCAGCAGTGTGGAGAAGTGTGGAGCAGTGGTCAGAGCAGCAGTGTGTAGTAGTCGTTACAGCAGCAGTGTGGAGCAGCAGTTAGAGCAACAGTGTAGAGCAGTGGTCAGAGCAACAGTGTGGAGCAGAAGTTAGAGCAGCAGTGTAGAGCAGTGGTCAGAGCAGCAGTTAGAACAGCAGTGTAGAGCAGTGGTCAGAGCAGCAGTGTGGAGCAGTAGTTAGAGCAGCAGTGTAGAGAACTGTTCAGAGCAGCAGTTAGAGCAGCAGTGTGCAGCAGTAGTTAGAGCAGCAGTGTGGAGCAGTGGTCAGAGCAGAAGTGTGGAGCAGTAGTTAAAACAGCAGTGTAGAGCAGAGGTCAGAGCAGCAGTGTGGAGCAGTAGTTAGAGCAGCAGTGTAGAGCACTGGTCAGAGAAGCAGTTAGAGCAGCAGTGTAGAGCAGTGGTCAGAACAGTAGTGTGGAGCAGTAGCTAGAGCAGTAGTGTGGAGCAGTGGTCAGAGCAGCAGTTTGGAGCAGTAGTTAGAACAGCAGTGTGGAGCAGTAGTTAGAGCAGCAGTGTAGAGCATTGGTCAGAGCAGCAGTTAGAGCAGCAGTGTAGAGCAGTAGTTAGAGAAGCAGTGTAGAGCAGTGGTCAGAGCAGCAGTGTGGAGCAGTAGTTAGAGCAGCAGTGTAGAGAACTGTTCAGAGCAGCAGTTAGAGCAGAAGTGTGGAGCAGTAGTTAGAGCAGTAGTGTGGAGCAGTGGTCAGAGCAGCAGTGTGAAGCAGTAGTTAGAGCAGCAGTGTAGAGCAGAGGTCAGAGCAGCTGTATGGAGCAGTGTCAGAGCAGCAGTGTGGAGCAGTGATCAGAGCAGCAGTGTGGAGCAGTGTGGAGCAGTGGTCATAGCAGCAGAGTGGAGCAGTGGTCAGAGCAGCAGTGTAGAGCAGTGGTCAGAGCAGTTGTAGGGAGCAGTGGTCAGAGCAGCAGAATGGAGCAGTGGGCAGCATAATTTTATTTTATTTATTATCTTCGAAAGTAAGAACCAATAGAGTGAAAAGAAGTGAGAGTTTTGTCCAAAGGAAGAAAAGTGAAAAGAAACAACAGAAAAAGAATTATGGGACAAGAAGTGTATGTGTACATGTATATGTTCAGAAAACAGACAGCTGGAAGTGGAGTCCACACGCACACATCATACAAACAGACACACATGCACCCACACACATCACACAAACAGACACACACAGGCATGCACACACACACACACATATCATACAAACCCACACACACGCACATATCACACAAACACACACAAATCATACAACCCCTCCCCCCCAACACACACACGCATACATACACACATATACACACACACACTGTACACACACGCACAAACACACATAAACACACAGGCACGGCTGATTAAAACCATATGGAGCTCCGCACGCGCACGCATACAGACACGCACAAAGAGTTACAAAATGGCACAAACACATAAACGCGCAAGCACGCATTACTAACGTCTACACGCACGAATTCAAATACGGCAAAAGCAATCTTTATTAAAATTATCTTTTTTTCTTTTTAATCAAGCGCACAGAACAAGATCACTACAAACTGAACTGAAACATGGGCCAAAGCGTCCCATGTCTCCCCCCTCCCTCTCTCACCTCTAAGTTAATTTCTCGCGGTATTGGAGAATGATACTGACCGGTGCTGCTGTCCGGCCTTTCTCCTAAGCGGCACGGCGATGGGCCTCGCGGCGGATCTTCTTCGAACACTAATTTAAACTCCAGTTCACCCTCTTCCCAATCCGGCGCGGTCCCCATCCCGCCGGAGAGATGGGGATATGTTGGAAGAGACAGAGGGAAAAAGGAAAACGTCTCTTTTTGTAGAATATGTTTATTATCTAAGCCTCGCTCGCACTGCGCCTCTCTGTCGCTCGTGACTGCATTCGAATTAATTCAAGTTTTAATTATCAAGCATATAAATTATAGCACTTCGCATAATTTTCCTTCAAGGATCGATCTGCGACCATAGTTCATTTTCGTGGATAGTTCCCAGCAGCTCCGAACAACATTACATAACTTAAGCAACATTTAAGTAACAGTTCGGAACAGGATTGTGACGCTAGTTCAACTAACCACTGACGCGATACTTTAGAGATAAGCTCTGCGTTTATCAACTTCTGATTTTTTTTTTCCTTCAGTTCCAGGTCGTTCTAAATTTGTTGGCTTTCCGTCGAATCTTCCTGTCACTTATTCCACTTCTCTATTGTTTTCTTCACTACGAAACCCTTGTCCCACCTCTCTCCATCTCTTTTTCCGTAAAAAAAAAAAAAAAAAGTTTCCCCCAAATTTTTTCGTCCTTTACCCTTAATTGCCTTTGGGCGGGTTCTTTAACCCCGTTACTCAGAGTTGATTGGACCGGTTGCTTGTCAGGCCCGAAGAATCCTCTTTCCCCTCTGTCTTGGAGTCGCGCACGCTTCCTGGGTGCTGATTGGCCAAGGCCAGTGTCCCTGCGCTTAATTTAAGAGCTCCAGCTTGCCTAATGTTGAACGGTCCTCTAGCAACGAGCTGCGAAAGTGCGGCTTTGGCGAAAATGTGTGGATCTCCTGCTGTTCTTTCGTCATTTAATTGACTTTTTCTTCAAAAAAAAAACAAAAAAAAAAACTTTTTCAGTCGTTCCGAAGAGACATGGAAATGTCCGTTTTTCTGCATCCCCCTGGATTAGATTTCGCTTCTGTTCCTTCTCTCTTATCCCCTCCCCTCTCCCTTCTCCCCTCCTCTCCTTCCACACCCTCACTCCTGAATATATCTGTTTCTCATTATCCAATATCTGCGTTGCCTGAGACAGAGGAAAAACACTTTTGCATTCTCTCTCGCATTCTCCACAGTTTTCAGCCCCCCCCCCCCCCCCCCCATTTCTCTCACGCATACACTCACACAAACCCACGAACTCTCATACACGTCCACACTCTCTCACAATCACACACACACACACACACACAAATATTTTAATGCATTTCTTTAATGAAAAATGAGCGGACGCAGTTGGGTTGCAGTCACATCATGACGTTCCCGGGAACAACCAGTCACGGCCTAATGGTGTTTACAGTGTGTTTCTATTTATTTCACATTTTCCCGAATGCACATCCCAGTGGAGAGCCACCGCGAAAATAGTGAAGCATCCATCCTGTTCACGGTACCCGTACCTGGGGGGGGGGGGGGGTACAGGGTGTGGCCACGGGACAAATCTTCATCGAGAATTGATCTGATTGGCCTCGGATTACCTTCGGAATGAGGAGCCACTGCCAGGACACTCTGTTTAGACTTGAATATTATCGTACAAAATATAAATTTTTACGGACTGAATTACAGACAAGCCTCCGTGTTCGATTTATTTGACTTATTACTCTGAGCTTACTGCAGTTGAAATGCAATAAAAATGTACTTTTCTGTTTTTTGTTTTTTGTTTCTCTCCTTCCTACTCTCCCGGAAGTACTTAACATTCCAGAAAGAATGAGAGGGAGAGAGAGACCTGGTGTGAGAATTCTGTTGAACAGTACACACATGCTTTTCCTGTTTGGGTCTGCATATGTGTGTGTGCGTGTATGAATGTGTGTGTGAGTGTGTGAATGTATACCGCGTGTGTGTGTGTGTGTGGGTGTGTGTGTGTGAATGTGAGTGTGGGAATGTATACCGTGTGTGTATGTGTGTGTGTGTGTGTGTGTGTGTGTGTGTGTGAACATGCGTGTAAGTGTGGGAATGTACACCGTGTGTGTGGATGTGAACATGAGTGTAAGTGTGGGAATGTATACCACGTGTGAGTGTGTGAATGCATATGTATGTTTATGTATAAGGTGCGTGAGAAAATGTAGGAGTGAATGTGCATGAATGTTTTCATGTGCCTGTGACAGTGTATTAAATGTATACTGTATATGTGTGTGCAAGCATGTGTGCTTGTGTGTGCATGAGAGAGACTTATAGTTAGTTATCGATGCTTTTAGGCTGAAGAGGTCATTCAAACCAGAAATTCACACACACACACACACACACACACACACACACACACACACACACACACACACACACACACACACACACGCACACCTAATAAATATCAGTTTATTGGACTGACCAGGGCGGTGAGAGAGAGAGAGAGAGAGAGAGAGAGAGAGAGAGAGGGAGGGAGATGAAGAGAGAGATGGAGAGAGAGAGAGGAGGAGGAGAAGAGGCAGGAAAGACACTCCCCTGCGTCATCACAGCATGTTTCAGCATGTGTGAGAGTTACTGGAGTTTATGATCCGCATAACAGTGGAGAGGTTCAGAAGCAGAAGCTCACAGACAGACTAACGGACACGGATTCTCAAACGGAGCGGACTCAGAACCGGGCCAGACTCACAGACGGTGCCGGGACTCAGAACCAGACAAGACTCACAGACAGAGAAGAGACACACAGACAGACTAACGGACACGGATTCTCAAACGGAGCGGACTCAGAACCGGGCCAGACTCACAGACGGTGCCGGGACTCAGAACCAGACAAGACTCACAGACAGAGAAGAGACACACAGACAGACTAACGAACACGGACTCTCAAACAGAGTGGACCCAGAACCGGACGAGATTCACAGAGCAGAGACTCACAGATAGACTAACGGACACGGATTTTCAAACGGCGTGGACTCAGAACCAGACCAGTTTCACAGACAGACTTAAAGACGGAGCAGACTGAAAGCTAGACAGAGGCAACCAGGGCCCCAAATACCACTTTTTCCCCCTGAATCTGTCCTGTCCCCACAGACTGAGCACCCCATCACACTGGTGAGTACCACTGAACTCTCGTTCTCTCGCTCTCTTCTTCCTCCTCCTCTGCTTTTTTCCTTCCTGCTTCTCCCGCTCCCCTTCCTGTCTCCATGGAGACGGGCAGCCCCGGGAAAAAATTCTGAACAAGTTGGGACATTCTGTATCATTATGGGGCTGCATGGTCCCAGAACTGACCTTGGATCAGCCGTGGGAGTTAGCGGCGAGGCTACGCAGTGACCGCAGTGCACTGATCTGCACTGGCACAGAGCCTCTACTGGCACAGCAGTCAGCTCGCAAGGGAGACTGCCATCACAGTGGCCTTGGAGGCAGGACCATTCATCATCTATCTTGCCCTGTCTTGGCCCTTTGAAGAGTAGGTTTTTTGGAATGTTTTCTTGTTTTTTCTTTTCAAAATTCCAAGTCGGTGTTCTAGAACTCCATCGCTCTCAGTCACCAGCAGTGATTGTGACATAAGCATTAGAATGTTCAGTCAAGAGCATTCTAAGCACACATTTGTGGTCTTACACCTGAGCTGGTCCACATCTACATATGTCTGCACCAGGATGGCCGAGTGGTTAAGGCGTTGGACTTAAGATCCAATGGACGCATGTCCTCGTGGGTTCAAACCCCACTCCTGGTATAAAGTGAGTTTTTAACCCATTATTAACAAACATCATCACTGATTTTCAGCAAATATTGGGTAAATATCCCACCAGAAATTGATTTATGAGTTTGATTTATGAGTTACAGTGCACCATTGAGCAGCAGTGGACCAAACTGGCGAAGGAACCAGTCTTAATACCCAAAGGTTTGATTCCTGGGTAGTACACTGCCATTGCACCCATGAGCAAGGTACCTAACCTGCATTGCTTCAGTATATATCCAGCTGTATACATGGACACCAGGCGGCCCAAGTCTCTCTGGACGGGAGCATCCGCTAAATGCCTGTAGTGTAGTGTGTGGAGAGCTTCTCTGAAGGGGCATGTTTTTGCATGCTGTGCCTGAACACGCCCACCGCCTGCCAGGGTGCTGAATATTTGCCCCGATACGTAAGACAGGCGGGTGGGCAGGCACGTGCACGCACGTGTCTGTAACCAGGGCAGGACTGTGTGTGTGTGGGGGGAGGGGGGGGGGGAGGTTTGGGTGTGTGTGTGTGCTTGTGTGTGCATGGGTTTGGGTGTGTGTGTGTAGTGTGCGCATTTGTGTGTGTGTGTGCTTTTGCGTTTGTGTGTGTGTTTGAATGTGTGTGTGCGTGAGTGTGTGCATGTGTGTGTGCATGCGTTTGTGTGTGGGTGTGTGTGTGTGTGCTTGCACGTGCCTTTGTGTGTGTGTGCGTGTGTGAGTGTGTGTCTGGCAGTGGAAGAAAGAGCAAGTTTAGTTTCAGTTGCATTCTAAGAATCACAAACATTACACCAGTATGAGGCAGTGATCTGAGTTCTGGGTTCTGGACCTGATTGTTGCTAATAAGGTTTTGTGTGAGAGTTTAGAATGCTTATATTAAATTTTTAGAAAGATTTTTTCCCAGACATATTTTATGCCATCATTTGACTAATAAAGTCAAAAATATTTTTAAAAATTAAAAACATATTTATATTTCATGTTTTTAGACTAAAATGAAAAGTCTGTACTCAGATTCCTTGTTTCACCTGCTGCTTCATTTATCTGTTTATACATTCATCTCTGAGGACATTCTGATTAGTCTTGCGGTTTTTGAATTTTGATCTTGGTTTTCTTGGAGCTAACTTGGGAGGACAAGCTGTTTGGTGGTCAACCTTGTCTTTAGATTAGACCTTGCGTACTTGTTGTAACCTAATAAATATCTTAATTTTAATCTGGTTGTGAGTTGTACATTTTGATATAGGTTGCTCGAAGAGGTTGCTCTGCCTATCAACAAATTTGGCCATTTAATTTATTTCTAGTAACAAATTAAACCAAATACATTTATTTTGCATATTGGATAAGCAAGTTTCTTTAGTTTTTTTTTTTACTGTTGATGCAAGTGTGTATGGTATTCAGAGTGCCGGACATTAAACAAGGGTGTTAGCTGTTAAAACTGCTGGATTCAGATAATTAAACTCACTTTACTTAATCCTCACTTCCCCGACAATGAGGAGCCAAAAAGTATAGAAAGCAGCTCAACACAAATGAAGAAATGGCTTATAGGAAGCAAAAATGAACTACTGGAAATAAAAAAAATATTATTATTAACATTGTTGATGTTGTTGTTGTCTCTCTCAGATTGATGGCCCCAAACGATGCTGCCTACAACTCCACAGCTCGTCCCGTCCCCCTCTCCACACTCGCCTCTAACCCTCTGATTCGGGACTTCACCAATTCCACCCCAACGGTGGAGCCCGAGGACCCCAGCACGGTGAGCAACGACACGTCCACGACCGTGGGGGCATTCATCCTCAGCCTGGTCTTCCTCCTGGGCGTGCCGGGCAACCTCTTCATCATCTGGAGCATCCTGGCACGCGCGCGCAAAAAACGCTCCGTCACCACCCTCCTCATCCTCAACCTGGCCTGCGCGGATGGCTGCCTGATGGCGCTCACCATCTTCTTCGTGGTCTACCTGGTCAAGCAGAGCTGGGTGTTCGGCAACGGCATGTGCAAGACGCTCTTCTACCTGTGCAACGCCAACATGTACGCCTCCATCCTGCTGATAACGCTGATGAGCGTGCAACGGCTGGTGGCGGTGGTGTGGCCGCACCGCATGAGCGCCCTCTCTGGCCGGAGGACCATACTGCGCCTGCTGGCGGCCCTGTGGCTGCTGGTGCTGCTCATTTCCGTGCCGGCGGTGGTGTTCCGGGAGGAGAGGGAGGACACCGGCGAGAACGGGATGCACCGCATGGTGTGTGCGGCCAATCACACGCATCCCGAAGAAGTGAGTGACGGGGAGAGGGGGGTTACGTCCTGCTCTCGCCCTCCTCTTTTTCATCCTCCACTCTTCTGTCCATTTCATTCCCTTTGTGGGCCCTGCTAGCCAGAGTGACTTGCAAAAGGGGAGAATGTAGGGTTAGTAGTGTCACATTACGTTACGGTACATTAGGTTACGTTACGTTATATTACGTTATATTAACTTATTAGGCGGACACTTTTATCCACAATGACATAAAATAAGTGCATGCTAAGGTCACTGGAACAGCTTTTACCTGTAATATACCTATATCTCCATACTACAGGCATTCATAACAATGTTCTAAAACACATTTACTTGTGCTGTCCCTGTACACACATTCTACAGCCTTGGCTCTATTCTGATTTCCATTAAGTAATGACTTGTTCCACTGCCTTATATTAAAGAACAGGCCTGCCTTTACATTACATTATATTACATTACATTTATTTGGCAGACGATTTTTTCCAAAGCGACACACAATAAGGGCATACCAGAGGTCATTGGAACAACTACAAAACACTGGTCCAATAAGATACAATACTCATTATGTAATGTGTTCATGGCTATGAATAACTTAAGTCCAGTTCACACAGTAAACATTGCTCTCTGACCTAACCTATCCTAAGTCAAACTAGGAGGCATGACAAGCTACAACATCAAGATAATGATACAAAGTACAATATAAAGTACAATATACTTTGTGTAATACGAAAGTGTAACATTACCAAGAAGAAACAGTAGGCCAACCCTGTTCCGGGAGATATACCATCCTGTGGGTTTTCATTTCAACCCTAATTTAGTACACCTGATTCTACTAATTAGCAGCTTGATAAGATGTCTAGCTGCTCAATGAGGTGCACTTTGTTCGGGTTGGAGTGAAAACCTTCAGGATGGTAAATCTCCAGAAACCGGGTTAGGCAGCCCTGCACTAACTGATCAATGAGGTGTGCTTTGTTAGGGTTGGAGTGAAAACCTACAGGATGGTAAATCTCCAGGACAAGGGCTGGGCAGCCCTGCCCTAGCTGTTGAGTGAGGTGTGCTTTGTTAGGGTTGGAATGAAAGCCTACAGGCGGTGGATCTCCAGGAACAGGGTTGGGCAGCCCTGCACTAGCTGCTCAATGAGGTGTGCTTTGTTAGGGTTGGAGTGAAAACCTACAGGATGGTAAATCTCCAGGACAAGGGCTGGGCAGCCCTGCCCTAGCTGTTGAGTGAGGTGTGCTTTGTTAGGGTTGGAATGAAAGCCTACAGGCGGTGGATCTCCAGGAACAGGGTTGGACAGCCCTGCTGTAGGCCCATGTATAATCAATTGGCCTCATCCACAAAACGTGTACAATTGCATTGGATGTGTATGTGTGTGTAAGAACTTTTTCACTTTTTTTTCTTACCTGTACTTGCTCATGGCTGTTTCCTTACGTTAATCACATGAACAGGATTATGTATAAAATTTACAGACAGTCAGCATTCATCATCTTGTACACCTGGGATACGCACAAAAACAAAGGTCTGCACATGCGTCACGAATCCCATGTTGGTTTTTTGTAGGACCATTTTTAAGAACAAAAGTAAGAATAATTTAAGAAAAGGTTTATGAATGAGGCCCAACAAGTGTAGTCAGCTCAGCAAACCTGCAGCTTTTACTGTTTTCCCTTTCACCTTTACTGATATGATGCTGCTATTACCTGTCTGCAGGTGGGGTCACAGTAAGTACTATTGCCTTACCTGTACCTGTGTGCAGGTTGTGTTTCAGTAAGGCTGTATTGCCTTACCTGTACCTGCGTGCAGGTTGTGTTACAGTAAGGCTGTATTGTTACCTGTACCTGCGTCCAGGCTGAGTTGAAGTAAGGTTGTATTGTGTTTTGCTGCACTAGTCGTGGTAAGCTTTAATGTGTTATCTGTACCTGTGTGCAGGCTGAGTTGCATTAAGGCTGTATTGTTGTACCTGTGTGCAGGCTGAGTTGCATTAAGGCTGTATTGTTGTACCTGTGTGCAGGCTGGGTTGCATTAAGGCTGTATTGTTGTACCTGTGTGCAGGCTGAGTTGCATTAAGGCTGTATTGTTGTACCTGTGTGCAGGCTGAGTTTCAGTAAGGCTGTATTGTGTTTAACTGTACCAGTTGTAGTAAAGCTGTATTGTGTTACCTGTACCTGTGTGCAGGTTGTATTGCAGTACATGTACCTGTATGCAGGTTGTATTGCAGTACATGTACCTGTGAGCAGGTAATACTGCATTAATGCTATATTGTGTTCAGCTGTACCAGTTGTAGTAAAGCTGTATCGTGCTACCTGTACCTGTGTGCAGGTCATGCTGCATTAATGCTGTACTGTGTTCAGCTGTACCAGTCGCAGTGAGGGCTTTATCGTGTTCCCCCCCCGTGCGCAGCTGATCTTCCAGTACACGTTCGAGACGGTGATCGGCTTCTTGCTGCCGTACGGCGTGATCATGTTCAGCTACGTGCGCATCCTGCACCGCCTCCGCCAAACCCGCTTCCGTCGCAGGATCCGCAGCGAGAAGCTCATCCTCGCCATCGTCACCATCTTCGGCCTGTTCTGGCTGCCGTACCACGTCAACAACATGGTGCAGGTACACGTGTGCGTGTGTGCGTGTGCGTGTACGTGTATGAAGCTCATCCTCGCCATTGTCACCATCTTCGACCTGTTCTGGCTGCCGTACCACGTCAACAACATGGTGCAGGTACACGTGTGTGCGTGTGCGTGTGTGTGTGTGTGTGTACGTGTGTGTGCGTGTGTGCATACGTGTGTTAAGCTCATCCTCACCATCTTCGGCCTTCGTACTTGGAAGCGTGTGTATCTGTACATGCGTGTGTGCGTGTGCGTGTGTGTGTGTGTGTGTACGTGTGTGTGCGTGTGTGTGTACGTGTGTGAAGCTCATCCTCGCCATCGTCACCATCTTCGGCCTGTTCTGGCTGCCGTACCACGTCAACAACATGGTGCAGGTACACGTGTGCGTGTGTGCGTGTGTGCGTGTGCGTGTGCGTGTGCATGTACGTGTGTGAAGCTCATCCTCGCCATTGTCACCATCTTCGGCCTGTTCTGGCTGCCGTACCACGTCAACAACATGGTGCAGGTACACGTGTGCGTGTGTGCGTGTGTGCGTGTGCGTGTGCATGTACGTGTGTGAAGCTCATCCTCGCCATTGTCACCATCTTCGGCCTGTTCTGGCTGCCGTACCACGTCAACAACATGGTGCAGGTACACGTGTGCGTGTGTGCGTGTGTGCGTGTGCGTGTGCGTGTGCGTGTGCATGTACGTGTGTGAAGCTCATCCTCGCCATTGTCACCATCTTCGGCCTGTTCTGGCTGCCGTACCACATCAACAACATGGTGCAGGTACACGTGTGCGTGTGTGCGTGTGTGCGTGTGTGTGTGTACGTGTGTGAAGCTCATCCTCGCCATTGTCACCATCTTCGACCTGTTCTGGCTGCCGTACCACGTCAACAACATGGTGCAGGTACACGTGTGTGCGTGTGCGTGTGTGCATACGTGTGTTAAGCTCATCCTCACCATCTTCGGCCTTCGTACTTGGAAGCGTGTGTATCTGTACATGCGTGTGTGTGTGTGTGTGTTTGCGTATTTGTGAGTGTGTGTCATTGTGCATGCAGGTGTGTTATCGGATGTGTGTGTGTGCTTGGAAGCGTGTGTATCTGTACGTGTGTGTGTGTTGGGGTTTGCGTTCCCATGTTTGTGTATTTGTGAGTATCTGTATAAGTATGCAAACAGGTGTGCATATCTGATGTGTGTGTGTGTGTGCACCAGAGACTGTAAAAAATAGTGTGCCCCTGCATGTCCATGTTTGTGTATCTGTGAATGTGTGTATAAGTGTGCGCACAGGCGTGTGTATCTGATCTCTGTGTGTTGGGGTGTGTGTGCGTGTGTGTGTTTGAACAGTTCTGTGAAAGTTGTCATGGAAGCATAGCAGAATTTGTGGGCGGTATTCAAGGTGCTGAGATCAGTGGTACGGGTCCGTGCAGGCAGCAGTAGCTTGGCACTATGAATGAACGATGAATGAAGAAGGAAGTCACATCTGAGCATCATACCGCCACCTGGTGGTGAGAAAGAATAATCAATGCAATTACACTGCCACCTGGTGGCGAGTTGGGTGACAGAACAGCATGAATGAGTAGTTCATCTCCCGCCATGCTCGAAACACAGATTAGCAAGTTAGCAAAATTGCGTTACATTACATTTATTTAGCAGACGCTTTTATCCAAAGCGGCGCACAAAAGTGCATACCATGGTCATTGGACAACTACAAAACGCAGGTTCAATAAGGTACAATACTCATTTTATACAGCTATTTCTAGCCAAGAACACAGTTCAGTTCACGCAGTGAGCACTATTCTGACAAAACTTATGCCAAGCCAAATCATTCCAAACTGCTAAGAATTAAGATGGGCATCACTGCTAACTATCTTAAGTCATTTATTTCGTAACCCAATGAACTGCACTCCCTTTATATGTTACAATTATGTGGGACAGTTTGCTTGCTTTTTTAAAATTTTATGCCAGAGTATACCAGAATGTATTGTTGATTAATGTGCTGAAGTTGCTAAGCTAGCGCTAACACTAAACACCATCGGTTTTTTCTAGGTGGTTGCTGAACTTCTCCCAAGAAATTCACCCACGAGAGAAAGGCATGTAAAGATGAACTTATTTTACCTTAACACAGGGCTGCACCTGAACACAGCACAACACAGATACTGTGCTCCCCAGCATTTGGACTTACTTGGTTAAACTTTATCTGACCCATAAACACACACTACATTAATGGGTCAAACGTACATCTGGATACGTTTGTAAGAAGCAATAGTTAATAAGTCTACATATTTGTCATTTTTATCTGTATTTATTTATTCACCCCCCCCCCCCCCCCTTTCTCTAATGTAAATGATTGTATGTTTCATGGTATAAATGTCTGTTCATAAATGAGAATGTTGTATGCAGCTAGAAAAATTTCCCCTTGGAGATTACAAGGTGTTCCATTTATCTATCCACAGTATCTCTTTTACAATCAATTTATTTTATTTAAAATTACTCATATACAAGAAGTTGTACATTTTGTAAAATTAACTTGACAATCAAGTACAAACATTCTGGAGTTCTTTAAAACATTCATTTAAAGTCTTGTTCCATGAGGCAATTTTTATTATTTGCCACTTTGATGAAACACAAAGTTTGAATGACCACATTCTCTTCAGATAGTAAGATGGAAAAACCACGGGGCCAAGTTACAAGAAATAATTTAGAAAACATTGGGCAGCACTGCTTTGAAATAGAGCTTGTTTAATTTGTGTGAGCCAAGACAGCCAATATGATTTGTTCTAACTTGGCCTCATTTTCATATCAATACTTTTAACAGCAGTCCTGGGATTTTCCTAGTTTTAATTTATGACCGATTTGTGTGCGTAACTTAAGGAATTTTTGTAGGTCGAAAATCTGCTTTCTGTTTAAATAACACTGACGCTGTACCCGATGGTCCAGCTCAACCTGTTACCTGAACACAATACAATACAATAGCTCAACGTTTGTTTCACGTTCAACCACCACGGTACTCCTTTAATAGTTGAAGGAGAAACTTGTGAAATAACTTAAACACGTTTGTTTCACGTTCAACCACCACGGTACTCCTTTAATAGTTGAAGGAAAAACTTGTGAAATAACTTAAACACGTTTGTTTCACGTTCAACCACCACGGTACTCCTTTAATAGTTGAAGGAAAAACTTGTGAAATAACTTAAACACGTTTAAAACAATGCCGGTTTGGCACATTATCATTTGTTTTCTTTGTCTTTGAATTCTTCATTATCTACCAAATAGTTAGTTTTAGTGGCCATATGTCCACATGAATCACCTGAGTCTTTTGTACCTCAGTAATTTGATAAATTAACAAAAATCACCTCTCTTCAGGTAATCATTTGTAATATTTTAATATTGCACAATAAGCACAAAATGAACATCGTCTTTTATTCTTCGTGGCATGTACAGCTATTTCTGATGTAATGCGGCTTAAGAGGGCAAATAGTCCCTCAAAACACGAACAGTGTAATTAAGAAAAATGAACAATTAAAACTCTGGGATTGTAATTGTGCTGACCCTCTGCCCCCCTTTTCCCAGGCTGAAAATCGTCTGCCAGTCCAGTCGCGCTGTGACGTCATCGCTGGCGTTCATGAGCAGTTGCGCGAACCCGGTGCTCTACACCTTCGCGGGGAAGGCCTACATCCGGCGGGAGGGCCTGGGCTTCATGGCGCGCCTGTTCGAGGCCACGGCGCTCACCTCCGCCACCAGGAGGACGGCCCACGCCAGCCGGGACAAGGAGGCGCTGGGCCTGCAGAGCCAGGACAAGGAGTCCGACTCCCGCACCAGCACCCCGCCCGTCACCAGAGAGACCACAGCGAAGGCGCTGAGCAGGGAGAGATAGAGGAAACGCACACATGCAGGCACACATGCGCACGCGCACACACACATGCAGGCACACACACACACACACGGCACATGTGCACGCACGCGAGCACGCACACGCAGACAGACGCACACACACACGCACGCACGCTAAAGCACGCACACGCACGTACGCACGTGAGCAGACACGCGCAGGCACGCACGCACAAACACACACACACCCTCTGGCGATGGAGATGGCGCTCACTTAGCGTGCTTAAATGTGCCGTGTTTCTGATAAGCACAGATACGCAGGGGGCGGTGTAACGGCTCCCTGTGGCACACAGAAGTGCGCTGGGGGGGGGGGGGGGGGGGATGGGGGGGGGGGGTGCTTTCGGCACTGAATCCAATTAGACCCGGCTCGTGACCATATACCCGCCCTGTCCAATCTAAGAAGTTCAGGGATCGGGGATTGGGCTACGCAAGCGGTGGAATGTTCCAGACTGCACTTTCGTCATCAGGATGTTTGAATAGCATTACCCACATACAGAACTCAGATCTTATTTCAATATTGCGGGGAGGACACTAACCACAAAATACAATTAGACACTATCAGGGTGGGGGGGGGGGGGGGGGGGGGGGCCACTCTCAAAACACTCTCACAGAGAAGCTCTCACTGTTATGGGCCATTGTGTGATCAGTCTCAGTTCTGTGGCATTAAGAGGTAGTACAAATGCACTGTACAGTATATATAGTACTTTAAAAGACAAATTCTAAAGTAATTTTCTACTGTTAATTTTTTAAGTCAGATTAAGTGATATAACTGTTTGTTTTCTTTTGGGAACAATGTACAGACCTGTTTTAATATTTTTTTTAATTGCAACATTGTATAAAACCGATCAATAAAACAGTTATCGAACACTGAGCTATTTCCTAAGTTGTTGAAATTCACAATTCAATGAAAAGCAAAACTTTCCTTAGCCCAAAAACACAACTGTTTAACAGACTATTATAAAAATGATCAATATAAATGTAAGAAGTGCCTGCACAATGAGAACTTTCTGAAGAATACGTCACTTGTGCTTCCTACAATACAGCACTCTGTTGCCATGGTGACGACCCAGCAAGTTGACCTGGAAGTGCTTTCTTGGGGAGCCATGAATCAAGTGGACGTTTTTCAACAACTAACCAGCCAATGAACAATAGAGTAACAAGCGTGAGAACACAGGGTATTTATTAATGAAACAGTAGTACAAGTGTTTCAGCAGGAAGAAAACGTGTGCGCAGAGTTAGAGTAGAGAAAGAGTATCTACAGTAGTAACTAAAAAGGATACACACCTTTAAAAAACCTTACACATCTACAGATCTGTATTAAAACACTTGTAAAAAAAAAAAAAAGATAGATAACAAGCACTTAATTTGCCAGTTTTGACAGTAAACATTTGAAGTTGAAAGTTGATCGTAAATATTTAATACTGAACTGTGGGCTTAGTGTGAGCAAAGGGCTTCATCTTTGCAGACCCCCACCTCCCCCTCCCCCTCCCCCTCCCCCTCCCCACCCCAACCAATCTTCAAATGAAGTCCCGCTCATTTTACCATAATGCTATTGAAAAAGATTAATCTCTGGGTTCAACCAATCAAGGCACGAAGGAGGCGGGGTTTGAAAATGTAGAGTAACATCAGAGCAGATGCAAATCACGGTTAGTCTGGTGAACTTGGGAGCGGTCACTCCTGAAGAAAGTCTCCATTTCACTTTTTTTGTTTGTTTGTTTGTTTGCTTTGTTTATTAGCTGCCACTGAGAACAGTAGTTTTTCCACCGTTCCTGACTCTGAACTCTGCGTGAATCTGGACTGGCTGAATGTGGTTGCGTAAAATGTCAAACGGGCTTTAACACATGGGTGGCACAACAAGGGCAGTTCCAACTTCTGCTTTTTAACATTAGCGCAATCACATATTGACCTGACATCCGTATGAGCACCGACTCCAACGCGTACCCAAAACATTTCCCCGTGCTCACGTACAGGAGTGAAGCAGCGCGGTCTACAGAGCTGTCAGAAAACCGAAACTAAGGAACGCGGCTGTAACAAAAACCCGCGCGTAGACCAAAACCCTCCAGGATCGGAGTTGCGCACCCCCTTGCTTTACCGCCTCCACAGACCGTTAAAATTCACAATAAAACGCACGTGGTCTTCAGACGGCAGCGGGAGCTTCAGCAGTCTCAGGTGAACGAGGTTTTCTCTTTCTGTACACGGCCCTCTGCGGGCTCCAGTCACACCTCTGACCCGCCTCTTAAAAAACCAGGCAGGGCAGGACGACCCCACTCCGGACCGGACAAGATTAGTGGTTTCGGCTCGGAGGTAGTGTTCTCATCCGAGAGCGGGAGTGTTCGCCCGCCCGTCACTGGGAGAGAGAGGAGGAGGGAGGGAGGAAGGAAGTCTCTCTCTCTCTCTCTCTCTCTCTCTCTCTACGGTGTCTCCGCCTGTTGGTCCGCCCGCGGCGCTGCCGCTGCCGTCGCCACCGCCGCCGCCCCTGCCGCCGCCACCCCTGCCGCCGCCACCGCCGTTGCCGCCGGCGGCCCGGCGCCCTCGTGCGCGGCCTGGTGCCTCCGCAGGTTGCGGAGCACGCGGAAGCGGCGGGCGCAGAGCGGGCAGCCGTAGGGCCGCTCGCCCGTGTGGAAGCGCAGGTGGCTCTTGAGGTTGGCGCGCAGCCGGAAGCTCTTGCCGCAGCGGGCGCAGCAGTGCGGCCGCTCGCCGGTGTGGAAGCGCTCGTGCCGCCGCAGGTTCTTGCGCAGGGCGAAGGCCTTGCGGCAGTGCGGGCAGCTGTAGGGCCGCTCGCCCGTGTGGAAGCGCTGGTGCCTCTTCAGCACCTTGCGCCGCTTGAACTTCTTGCCGCAGAGCTGGCAGGCGTGGGCGCGCGACTGCAGCCGCCACACGCCGTTGCCGCAGGCGGTGAAGCAGCAGGGCCGCTTGCCCGTGTGCAGGCGCTGGTGCGGCCGCAGGTCCTTGGGCAGGGGCGACGCGCCCTTCCTGCCCCGGCCCGCCTGGCCCCGCACCCCCCCGCCGCCGAAGATCAGCAGGACGTTCACCAGGCGCACGGAGCAGGGCCTCAGCGTCCGCTCCCCCCCGCACGCGCCCGCCCGCTCCGCGGCCACGCCCCGAGGGGGAGGGGCCAGCGCGGGGCCCGGGTCGCGCGGGGCCTTACAGGGCCGGGAGCCCCGCTGCACGGGGCCCGGCCCAGCCTTGCGTTTCCTCCCGCCCTTCACAGGAGAGGGCTGCTTTACCCCGCCCCTTTCTGCAGGTGTGAGCTCTGTAACCCCACCCCCTTTTACAGGTGTGGGTTCTATAACCCCTCCCTCTTTTACAGGTGTGAGTTCAGTAACTCCTCCCTCTTTTACAAGTGTGAATTCTGTAACCCCACCCTCTTCAACAGGTGTGGGTTCTGAAACCCCACCCTCTTTTACAGGTGTGGGTTCGGTAACCACACCCTCTTTTACAGGTGTGGGTTCTGTAACCCCACCCTCTTTTACAGGTGTGGGTTCTGAAACCACGCCCTCTTCTACAGGTGTGGGTTCTGAAACCACGCCCTCTTCTACAGGTGTGGGTTCTGAAACCCCACCCTCTTTTACAGGTGTGGGTTCTGAAACCACGCCCTCTTCTACAGGTGTGGGTTCTGAAACCCCACCCTCTTTTACAGGTGTGCGTTCGGTAACTCCTCCCTCTTTTTTTACAGGTGTGAATTCAGTAACTCCGCCCTCTTTTACAGGTGTGAGTTCAGTAAACCCAACCTCTTTTACAGGTATGGGCAGTGTCACAGGTTCTTCTTTCACAGGTGTGACCCGGGCGTCCTCTTCTGCCCCCTCAGGTGTGGGCTGCGGGCGAGAGTCTTCTTCAGAGCCCTTCTGTTTCAGGAAAGAATTCTCTTCCTCCACAGCTCCTGCAGGGAAGATCAGAAAACAGAACACTTGAACCTGAGTTACACGTTAATAACATCAGCAATAATTAGTCGAGTACTAAGCAAATATGAATAGCAAAAAATGTGAGTAATTCAAATAATATGCCAAGTTATTAACATCAACTTATCAATACAAGTTATTACATAATATTAACATAAAATGTTCATTATATGAATATTTAGTAACTGTGCACAACAATATTAGCCAGCACCCGACATCACCCAGACTTCTTACACATGTAACACTTAATAAATTTTTTTTTTTTTTTTTTTTTTTTTACATTTTCTTAATCTATTGAAAAATCTGCTTTTAACCCTTTAAGGTGTAAGATGCAAATATGTGATTTGAATGTTCTTAACTGAACATTCTAATGCTGATGTCACAATCAATTTGGGGGTGGGGAAAAAAACCTACCATTCAGTTAATAAACGCTGCATATAAATTATAAGGACTGTGTTAATTTTTAGGAGACTCCTTCATGAGACTACTCTCGGAGTGTTGCGCACAGCTCTGGGCAGCAGGTAAGGCACAGGACGCAGGAATGAAAGGTAAGGGTTAGCGAGGACAGGTGGGTGGATCAGTGACGCGCTCGTTCGGACACGTACCCTGGGCTCCAGACTCCACCGGGCCCGTTGCCGTGACAACGCCGCCCGTATCGCTCTGCCCTGCGGGGGGCGCCGCTGAGCAGGATGACTTCCACTGCTGTGCGCCAGCCAGCTGCAACAGAACAGCTCCGTCAGTCCCTAATCACCAGCGTTGGCCCTGAGCGCTGATCGGCCCAGGCAGCTTTTGGTGTACGATGAAACACAAACCAAAAATACTATCGACGGACCCCAGAAAGCGGACAATCCTTTTATGGCAGTGGTTCCCGAAGTGGGGAAGTTGGCAGGAGGAGGGGAAGGTGTTTGAAGGGAAACGGCACAAGCGCAGGATGTGTGTGTGTGTGTGTGCGTGCAGAAGGGGGAGGGGGGCATTTCCTGTTACCTTCCCATTACAAAAGGGGGGCCGTTGGGAACCATGCCAAAAGTTTGATATGATACTTCAAAAAAAAAAAGGTGCACTGTTGTGAAATCAACTTATCATTAAGTTCTCCCCGGGTAAAATGGTAATTCTATTCTGGTATCATCACATTTTCTAAAAAGGCCACATATTCATAATAAATTTCAGTATGCTACTTTTCTGGAAGGGTGACCATAAGCAAGTCACAAAAGGCACTCAGCCCTGATGTGATCATTATCAAGTATGTTTGTCCTTCTGCGGGCACAATCCAGCCTCACTGGTTTACCACTCTTCAACAGACTGGAAAAATACAGGCAGTTAAACCAAAGAACGGGTTTAATACGGCGCGCGCTAACCTGGAATTCCACGGCAATGGACGGCGGTCCTTCTACCTTCACGACCCCAGTTCGGGAGGCGTTCGTGTGTTCCCCACCCTCCTCCCAAAACACAGCCCCGCCCTCGGCTGAAAGGAAGGCCTGCTCCCCATCAGAAGCTGGGGGGAAAGAAAAAAAAAGGGGATGGGTCACATATGCCCGCGTGTTCACGCTGCTCTCTCCACGCGCCTTCAATCACTTAAGAACAACCGTCTGCTTCAGATGAGTAACAGTTACTGGCGAAAAGTCGATAACATAGACCAAAACTATAATAAATATAAAAAACACATACATATAAGATGAACCGTCCTTTTTAAAGTATTATAACAGATTTCAAAGATGCGTTGCTGTGAAATGCATTTATCATTACCATTCATTCGCAAGTATAATTCACTGCCCACAATTAAAAAATTAAAAAAAGAAACACGCCGATCTGTTTACTTAAGTCACGTGGCAAATATCAACATTTTCCTGGGCCGCCTAACTCAGACGAACAGATACATAAACAACATATCATAGAGAAACAAACTAGCATTTTCCGTGACAAATCCTGGCACAGAACGTTCCAGTCGAAATACAAAGCAAATATACCTTTTCTTACACTGGATTAGATAATTCATCACATGTGCAATTCAACGGAAGCACGAAATGAAGATATGGCCCGTTGTGAAATTCCAGTAACGTACGATAGTGCATTTCAATTGCACCCTCCTCCACCCCTATCTGGAATTCATGCACGCTAAATCAGCTAGAAATTAATTTAGGACATATCGTTTAAATAGCAGGCAAAGTTCTCAGCCCCCATCTTCGCTTTCTCTGTTGCGAAAGACTAGCTAGTTCGTCAGCAATTGACTAAGGTTAGTTTATTTTTAACTTTCAATGGCGACAGCTCGGTATCGTCGACGTTGAAAACACTTGAAATTTGCTACACATTCATTCAAACGTTAAACCCCCAAGCGTTGTTTACATGCACAGTGGAGCTAGTCAGTTAGCTTTATTTCCTTATCTTGCAAGCTACTCCCGTGTGTAATGCAACATAAAGTAACAACATGCGCCATTTCTCACCGTCTCTGACTCGTATTCCAGCGCTGTGTATATGTTTTCTTAAATTTCCCAGCACAGATTCTGCTCTTGTTCTTAGTTCGTCCTGCACAGACAGTGGCGTCTTGGGGGTTGTCCTCGCACCCGAAACACCACTGCCCTCAGACGCAACACAGCCGCTCTCGAAAAGTTTGGTTATTTCCACCACTGCAACGTTAAGCAAGACCTCCAAAACAGAAGCAACTTGGGTTTGGAAAACGGACACGGAATCAGACATGCTTCCAGACATCTTTCCTCTCGGTTCGAGAGATTAAGTTTACCATTTGAAAACAAGCTAATCCACACCAGCGTTTTCCTCCAATGTACAACGTGGTCTTTGAAATCTTGATCGAACACCACATTCCTCGACTGCGTGACCGTGCAGAGACTCCAATAGGACTGCGTATTACGTCAGGACGTTACGCAGCTCACCTATCCCGCGCTGCGCACTCGTGTTTATTATGGCTGGAGTGAGAAGGAGCGCGCGCACAATCCTTGAGTTTTCTTGCTTCCTCCATTATGAATATCAATATCCTTACCTTGCTTCCTTTCCCTATTTTTGTATGGACACATCTCACAGTTTGTGTGTGTGTGTGTGTGTGTGTGTGCTGATTCTGAAGCTCAGGTCAGTAACTGACATCATACAGCCTCTAAACTGCACCATTGCAACAAAACAAATTATAATCAAGCCAATAGCAAAAAACAAACAAAAGTTTATGAACCACTGGGGAAAATAAACAAATAAATCAAACCAGATTGGCTTGTAATATGGGCCCAAAATGAGAAAACTCTGTGGCAGACTAGCTGATGTCATGCTGGTAGATTCTATTTGTATTATTCTTTCATGTTGTTTATTTTTCATTAAGAACATATTTAGAATCAAAAAGAAAGTAAAAAGCTATTTATTTATTAAGTGCTTTAAGTGCTTATGTGTGTCAAATGTCTTGGTGAAATATTAATTCCAATGTGAACATACACTTCATAAGCAGCCATGTTATGTTGTTGGTGGGTGTTCTCAGAACCTTGGAATGATCTATATGTCTTCAGCAGGTAAGAGAGAGGTCCCATTTCCTGCCCTGCAGCTGTATCCTGTCTAAACATATAATGACATCATAGTAGGCTGCATGACAGGGACGTACAGAGGGGGTGGCAACAGTGGCTCGAGCCACTGCCCATTTGTCCTCCTTGGCTGAAATGTCCCTCTGGATCAAATAGATAAATATTATTATTATTATTATTATTATTATTATTATTATTATTATTATTATTGTTATTATTATTATTATTACTATTGTTGTTGTTGTTGTTGCTGCTGCTGTTATTGTTATAATTATGATTTCTGTTATTAAACCTAATTAAATCATTAGTCATTTAGTCAATGGGTCATTATAAAACTAAAATAAATGCCAGATGATAGGGCAACGGGGGCATGATGTAGTGTGCTGATCTAGGGGGGTAGGGGTGGGGGGGTGGGGGGGGGGGCTGGGGGGGGGGGGCTGTGGCCTTTTTCTTGGCTTGAGCCCCTGCCCCTCAAAATGTCTGTGCACGCCCCCGCAACATTAACATGTGCGAAAAAGGAACACACCTTAGACAACAAAATGAAGTGTGGATAAATAGGGAAGAGGAGTAGCCCCTCCTGTGCACAGAGCCTTAAAAAAAATATCTAAATGAAGAAGAGTCTTTTTATATCGCCTATGTGCAGAACTGAACTTTGTCTCCATGGCAACCACGCAATTGCCTGGGGCCCCCTGAGACTTGGGGTCTCCCCTTCTGGCTACAAGCGGAAGTGTCCCTATTAAACTTGAATATTGGTAAATATATAATTGAAAAATAACTCCATATATTGAGCATTTGGGCAATATGGCGGAATTTTGCTTTATGCACTATAGTTTCCAAAGTGAACAGTTTTGTCAGCACACTCTGAGGAACAGTGTTTGGGGCCTCAAAATGGATAAATCTGCGACTGCCTGTGCCTAACGCTGTGGCTCCTTTGGGGGCTCGGTACTAACCCTTGACTGTTACCTTGCATTAAAGTTCATCAGTTCTGCGCTCAGTCTGACTCCGGAGTTTTGACCGCTCTGCCAAGAAGGCTGTAGAACGTTCACGAAGTACAGATTTGGCGAGCACTGCCCGGTCATAGAGACCAGCGGACACGGCAAACATGGTGGCCCAGAAAAGAGAAGCCGTGATCACGCTGCAACCATCAGCATATTGAGAGAACCGTCCCCCCTCCTCCTCAATAAATGCCCAAAATATGAAAAAATCTAAAATACAAATACCCCAGAGACTACTATGCAATGTTTGAGTGTATTTTGTGTGTCTGACATGACATGTAAACACACATGCACAAACACGCACACTCAGACACGCACACACACACATACATGCACACACAAACACAATAAAACGCAATAAAAGAATAACACCAAAACACAGTTTGTTTTTGAATTTTTTCTTTCTTTTTTCCCCAACATAGAACCCTTTAAATATTCATTTTCATCTCTTTCCAAGCTGTGCTTTTTTAAGACTTTACAGTGAGATCAAGTTTCCTTAAAAAAAATAGAATAAAGTTGTTGTTTTATTTCTTCACCAGTAGAAAACATTGTCGATTTACAGCACTTTTATTTCACAAAAAAGTAAAGGCTCTGCGCCAGACGTATGAGCAAAAAGCTCGCAGATGTTTCATCAGAGGCAGAGCTTTTCCACAGAGGAGGGACGCGGATATTAAACAGAACAAAAAACACATTCAACCCATTTTTACAGCTGGCTTGCTGTCTGCCGAAAAGGGCAGAAAACCTATCACACCTACAGCTGGGCTCCAATTTTGTTAAAATGGGAAATTAAAAAAAAAAAGGAACATATTTCTTCATGTAAAAATAACCCACCTGTGTGTCATTTACCAGCACTTGTGTACTTGTAACTGTGTGCACACACGTCGTAGCACAAACAGGCTACATCATTCACAAATAAAATGATGGCGTTCGTTTGGCTTTGAAGACACCACATTTCGCATTCTGCTTCGACTCAGATCAAAATCGACCTTTTCCCTCTTGCTTTGACTCTGATCCTCATGGCCTCCTGGCCCTCGCTGCGGAGGACAGGGTGAGACACAAGCTGCTTATTACTTGTTGTTTGCTTGCTTGTTAGTGTTTGTTTCTTGTGGCCAGTTCTAAATAGAGGATCAGGAGTGAAGAGGCTTGTGAGGTCACTTGAGTTTTTTTTTTTTTTTTTTGGTTTTTTTCCCCCAATGAATCTGAGTTAGGAAGCAGGGTTTCTTACAGACAGGCTGAAGCTGTTGAGGTGCCAGGACAGGGGGGATGGGGGCTGGGGCAGATGGGAAGTTAGGCAGGGGGGTGGGTGGCGCGGGCAGTAGGGCAGGGGGGTGAGTGGCGGGGGCAGTAGGGCAGGGGGGTGAGTGATTGGGGCAGTAGGGCAGGGGTGTGAGTGATTGGGGCAGCTGGGCAAGAGGGTGGGTGCCTGGTGCAGATGGGCAGTTGGGCAGGGGGGTTGGTGGCAAGAGCAGATGGGCAGGTGGGTGGGTGGCAGGGGCAGTTGGGCAGGAGGGAGGGGGGCAGAAGAGCAGGAGGGCATTGGTGTAGGAGGGGCAGGCTGGGGAATGCTGCCAGGGTGGGTGGATGAGTTGGGAGATGTTTGATTTAGGCTGATAGCAGAAGAAGGCAGCTTGAATGAGGCAAACACTTGCAGCAGGAAAACAGGAAGCTTTGAAGACAGTGACGACAAAGAGCTTGAAGACTGTGATGGTTCTGGGCAGTTTTGACCAGTGCTAAGCAATGTGAAAGGTGGCAGGAAAAATTTAATCGTCATCCTCGTCATCATCATCGTCGTCATCATCATCGTCGTCATCGTCATCATCATCGTCATCATCATCATCGTCATCATCATCGTCGTCGTCATCGTCATCATCGTCGTCGTCATCATCGTCATCGTCGTCATCATCATCATCATCGTCATCATCGTCATCGTCATCATCGTCATCGTCGTCATCGTCATCATCGTCGTCATCATCGTCATCGTCATCATCATCGTCGTCATCGTGATCAGGATCAATTTTGTTGCTGAGCACATCCTCTAGCCAGTCCTCCAGCTCTTCAGCAGTTGGCATGTCATCCTCATCATCCATATCCAGCCAAACACTATCCGCCTACAGGAGGGAAAGGTAATTCACACATTTACAAAACTACCCTGCAGTCACACACATTTACACTGCAAACTACCCTACAGTCACACACATTTACACTGCAAACTACCCTACAGTCACAGACATTTACACTGAAAACTACCCTACAATCACACACATTTACACTGAAAACTACCCTGCAGTCACACACATTTACACTGAAAACTACCCTACAATCACACACATTTACACTGAAAACTACCCTGCAGTCACACACATTTACACTGAAAACTACCCTACAGTCACAGACATTTACACTTTAAACTACCCTACAGTCACAGACATTTACACTGAAAACTACCCTACAGTCACAGACATTTACACTTTAAACTACCCTACAGTCACAGACATTTACACTGAAAACTACCCTACAATCACACACATTTACACTGAAAACTACCCTGCAGTCACACACATTTACACTGAAAACTACCCTACAGTCACAGACATTTACACTGAAAACTACCCTACAATCACACACATTTACACTGAAAACTACCCTGCAGTCACACACATTTACACTGAAAACTACCCTACAGTCACACACATTTACACTGAAAACTACCCTGCAGTCACACACATTTACACTGAAAACTACCCTACAGTCACACACATTTACACTGAAAACTACCCTACAGTCACACACATTTACACTGAAAACTACCCTGCAGTCACACACTTTTACACAGAAAACTACCCTGCAGTCACACACATTTACACAGAAAACTACCCTGCAGTCACACACATTTACACAGAAAACTACCCTGCAGTCACACACTTTTACACAGAAAACTACCCTGCAGTCACACACATTTACACTGAAAACTACCCTACAGTCACAGACATTTACACTGAAAACTACCCTACAGTCACAGACATTTACACTGAAAACTACCCTGCAGTCACAGACATTTACACTGAAAACTACCCTGCAGTCACACACATTTACACTGAAAACTACCCTGCAGTCACACACATTTACACTGAAAACTACCCTGCAGTCACACACATTTACACTGAAAACTACCCTACAGTCACAGACATTTACACTGAAAACTACCCTGCAGTCACAGACATTTACACTGAAAACTACCCTGCAGTCACACACATTTACACTGAAAACTACCCTGCAGTCACACACATTTACACTGAAAACTACCCTGCAGTCACACACATTTACACTGAAAACTACCCTACAGTCACAGACATTTACACTGAAAACTACCCTGCAGTCACAGACATTTACACTGAAAACTACCCTGCAGTCACAGACATTTACACTGAAAACTACCCTGCAGTCACACACATTTACACTGAAAACTACCCTGCAGTCACACACATTTACACTGAAAACTACCCTGCAGTCACACACTTTTACACAGAAAACTACCCTGCAGTCACACACATTTACACAGAAAAGTACCCTGCAGTCACAGACTTTTACACAGAAAACTACCCTGCAGTCACAGACATTTACACTGAAAACTACCCTACAGTCACAGACATTTACACTGAAAACTACCCTACAGTCACAGACATTTACACTGAAAACTACCCTACAATAACAGACATTTACACTGAAAACTACCCTGCAGTCACAGACATTTACACTGAAAACTACCCTGCAGTCACAGACATTTACACTGAAAACTACCCTGCAGTCACAGACATTTACACTGAAAACTACCCTGCAGTCACAGACATTTACACTGAAAACTACCCTGCAGTCACAGACATTTACACTGAAAACTACCCTGCAGTCACAAACATTTACACTGAAAACTACCCTGCAGTCACAGACATTTACACTGAAAACTACCCTGCAGTCACAGACATTTACACTGAAAACTACCCTGCAGTCACAGACATTTACACTGAAAACTACCCTGCAGTCACACGCTTTTACACAGAAAACTACCCTGCAGTCACACACTTTTACACAGAAAACTACCCTGCAGTCACAGACATTTACACTGAAAACTACCCTACAGTCACAGACATTTACACTGAAAACTACCCTACAGTCACAGACATTTACACTGAAAACTACCCTGCAGTCACACACATTTACACTGAAAACTACCCTGCAGTCACAGACATTTACACTGAAAACTACCCTGCAGTCAATTCAAACCCATGACCTACTTGCTGTGAGGCAGCAGTGCACTGCGCTACCATGCCCCTTTATTAATGCAATATCAGAAATACTACCAGACAGTTCATCACTCCAGGGGGACTGTGTCAGTTGGAATGAAAGTTTTGCATTTTTACTCACATCTTTAACATGTACAACTCCAATCTGCGGGGAGGACAGGTCAATGTCAAAGGTCTTCTCCCAGTATGGGACAAGCTGCAGGAAACAAAAAAAACAGAAAGTTCCAGAAGATATTAGTAAGCTTAGAGCTATGGGAAACAAAATTTTTACAGAGAGTATATTATACCTATCTTCTGTTAAGCTTAGAATAAAGTTACTGGTGATCAAACCTATGTTCACTGTGAGATCTTATTGGTAATCATGTTGTGTTCAGAATGAGCTCTTATTAGTAATCAGGGTTGTGTTTGCTGTAAGATCTATAAGGTGATCACAGCTGTGTTCAATATAAGGCCTTGTAGACTGTAACGGTTGGTTCTCACCAGGGGGAAGTCATCTGGGTCAATCCAGAGAATGCTGAGGTCTGGATTGTCTGTGTTGTCCTCAGCCACCTCCTTCAGGATGTCCAGGAACTCAAAACCATCTGGGATGGGTCAAAGGTCAAACACAGAGCTGGAGAAGCACGTCTGCAGATCTATAAAATGACCATGCATAAACTCCTGCATTCCAAACATGAACTCTATACATCTGGGAGGGGTCAAAGGTCAAACGCAGAGCTGGAGAAGCAAATCCACAGCTGTATAAAATGACCATGCATAAACTCGTGCATTCCAAACATGAACTCTATACATCTGGGAGGGGTCAAAGGTCAAACGCAGAGCTGGAGAAGCAAATCCACAGCTGTATAAAATGGCCACGCATAAACTCCTGCATCACAAATGTAGACTCTACGCAGTCTTTCCTTCCTATAGAACAGGCCATCCCAAACTTGACCCATCCCTACTTCCCCTGTGATGCTTGATTTTCAACACAGGGTTTCCCAACCCTGTTCCTGGAGGTCTGCCGCCCAGCTGGTTTTCAATTCAGCCCTAAATTGGCACACCTGACATTACTAATTAGCAGTTCAGAGACGTCTCTAGCTGTTGAATGAAGGCAGGCTGGGTTCTTTATCATTTGCTTGTTGTTTAAACACAAACTTAGTTTCAGTAACCAATTGTTTACATTTCCAGCATTTAGGACTGCACTGATTGCATCTATCAGGTTGTGATTTCAAAAAGTGAGATCACTTTCTAGAGGAACCATTTGCCGTTTTGCACAGTTAAGAAAATCAAAGAATTAGATGACTGATAATTGTCACGCTCAAACATCATGATAAAACTTGGCGGCCCAGAAAATTACTTTAAATTATTTTTAAATCAATGCGTTGTGTCTATGATAGTTAGCGGCCAGCCCCAGTCTGTAATCCCAAACCCTCCATACCTGGGTCAGACTCCTCAGCAAAAGCGATGATGTGTTCGCCGTCAATATCGTCCTCCTGAACAAAAGGAAGGAGAGAGAGAGAGATGGGGGTGATTTTGGGTGAAGGGCCTGGCCTCCTGCAACCTGTACAGAGTGACAACTATGCTCAGGAAAAGGTAGGTATCTAGGCAGGGGAAAGCATATCTATGATAAATATGCTGATAAAGATATCTATGGTGGGGACAGTGGTGGATCTGTTATGCTGTGGGGGGCATTTTCCTAGCATGGGTTGAGTCCACTTCTCCCCTTAGAGGGAAAGGTCACTGCAAATCAATACAAAGTTATTCTTTGTATTCAAGGATGTGAATCATACGCTATGGCCTTTGCAATCACAAGATCTCAACCCACATGAACACCTATGGGAGATTTTGGACCAACATGTTATATAGCCCTCTCCACCACCATCATCAAACACCAAATGAGGGAATATCTTTTGGAAGAATGGTGTGTCATCTCTCTAAGTAGGGTTCCAGAGATTTGTAGAATCTATGCCAAGGAGCATTGAAGCTGTTCTGGCAGCTCATGGTGGCCCAACACCTTACTAAGACACTTTATCTTGGCTCTTCCTTTAATTTGTCACCTGTCTGTACCTATAGCAGCTGACGGTGGTGGTGAAATTGTAGAATCTATGTTAAGAAGTTCTTACCCAGGTTTCATACATGTTGTGGGGCTCCAGTTTCCTCAAAGTTGGCCTACAATGAAAAATAGAAATATTCAGCAATTTCTACATAAAGGGAAAATTACTGAAAAGGTTTTCATTTTACCATTATGTTTACGTGTGTGTGTGTGTGCATGTGTGAGAGAAGAAGAGATAGAGAGAGAGAGAGAGCATGTATGAGACAGGAGATGTGTGTAATAGAAACAGAGGCTCTGTTGGTGTGTGCATTTGTGTGACAGAGAGATGCAGAGAGGCCTTCAGGTGAGCTCACCTATCGTGATCCTCGATGAATTCGACAAGCTCTGCCTCAGTGTAGGGTTTCCCGGGAATGGTAACGGGTTCATCCAAGAAGGGCTCATAGAAGTCCACCTCATTCAACTTCAGGTCCAGCTTCTTGGCAACCTGCAGGACCAAGGAACTAACAGTTTAATTTAATTTAAATTTTATAACAACAACAACAACAACAACAACACCAATAACAGAGTCCAGCATCTCTCCCGATTGGAGAATGCAGAGGCCAGACTCTCCACTGATTTGAGGATGCAGAGGCCAGATTTTCCTCTGATTGGAGAATGTAGAGGCCAGACTCTCCCCTGATTGGAGGATGCAGAATCCAGACTCTCTCCTGATTGGGGGATGCAGAGACCAGACTCTCCTCTGATTGGAGGATGCAGAGGCCAGACTCTCCTCTGATTTGATGATTCGGTTTCATACCTTTGCATCAAAGGTGGCAAAGAACTTGATGGCTGGATGGAATTCCTCGGCTGCGTCCTCATACTCTATAAAATCTGAAAGAGAAACACGTCCGACACACTGTAATCAACACACTTATTCTTTACACACTGTAACCAACGCACTTATCCTTTACACACTGTAACTAATGCACTTGTTCTTTACACACTGTAGCCAATGCACTTATCCTTTACACACTGTAACCAATGCACTTATCCTTTACACACTGTCACCAACGCACTCATCCTTTCCACACTGTAACCAACGCACTCATCCTTTACACACTGTAACCAACGCACTTATCCTATACACACTGTAACCAACGAACTCATCCTTTACACACTGTGACCAACGCACTAATCTTTACACACTGTAACCAATGCACTCCAATTGTGTTTCTCTTTTTTTTTAAAATAGTTTTGAGATTGTTTCCAGTTTCCTAGTTCTAGATCCACATGGTGCTGGTACATACGTTCAGATTTCTCATTCTTGAAGTAGCCAATCAGTTTGATGTCCTCTTCGATGTCTTCAAAAGCTCTGAGCTCGCGTTCATTCTCTATAAACTCCACTGGGTCTTCCAGAACCTGCGGAGAGGAGAACCAATGGAGGAGAAGATAGGAGTCACATGACAATGTATTGGGCGATTTGATTGGTTAGGTCTCCCTGCCTCCCTCACTCACGTCGTAGATGTACTCCACTAGTGTGTCCGCCGCCAGCTCGCCGTCGTACTCGATGACCTCATTCTCGGTGAAGATGTAGACATTGTCCACCTCGTCCAGACCTGTTGCACATGGAGACGGTATGTGGAGGTCAATGGGGGTAACATATACAGAAGACACAGGTAGGGAGACTATGTGTGCAATCATGTGTGTGTGTGTGTGTGTGTGTGTGTGTGTGTTTATGATATTTTATAGTCTGGATTTAGATCATTTCACAGCACTGAAACAGAGCTAGCTGATGTCACTAATGACCTGGTGGTGGCATCTGACCAGAGGTACATGTCCATTTTACAGTAATCCTCCTTGACCTCCTTGACCTGCCTTTCATACGGTGGATCATCACATTCTCTTAGAATTAGAATGAACTTCATTCTACGGAACGGCGCTAAAATGGTTCTACACACACATTAACAACAGTTGCATTACATCAATAAGATTCACCTCACAAGAGTTTTTTTTCCCACACATTGTTTGCAAGTGAATGTAATTAGCTGCAGTTCTGTTAGCCACGTCAGTCATTGTGCAAACACAACAGCACAAAAGTCTTAACTGATCAGTCAGTCCAGTTTGTCAAGGCAAAATCACGGAGCCTTGTGAGAGGAACCGGTGGATCGGAAGATCTGCAGTATGTTGTTTCTGCAGCAAGGGGGCAGTAGAGGGTTACCCAGTTTCTTGGCCACAATGTGGTCCTTCTTTTCGTCAACAAGACCAATGCCAATGTCTTCTTCATCAAAGTCGTCCAGGACTTGAGCGGCAAACTGCAGAACAAAAGACAGATTAAAACAGGTTTAGAGGTTAAATGACCCCTTTTACCTCCCTGTGTCTTTCTTAACTGTCTAAATATCTCATACCTGTCTGTGTCTTTCTTACCTGTCTGTATATCTTATACCTGTCTGCGTCTTTCTGACCTGTCTGTATATCTTATACCTGTCTGTGTCTTTCTTACCAGTCTATATATCTCAAACCTGTGTCTTTCTTATCTGCCTGTGTCTTTCTTATCTGTCTGTATATCTGACACCTGCCTGTGTCTTTCTTACCTGTCTGTATATCTTGTACCTGTCTGTGTCTTTCTTACCTGTCTGCATATCTTGTACCTGTCTGTTTCTTTCTTACCTATCTGTATAGCCATTATCTATCCCAGTTTCTCTTTTGCCCAGGTCTATCTCAGTGTTCCAGAGGATCATATTTCTACATGGCCAGACTAGGCTCAGCAGTAAGACTAACACTAAGTCAGACTAACACTATGTAGCCAGAGGTGGTCAGAATTCAGTGAGAATTCTCATCTCAATGGGCTGAGCCCAGAGAGACCTCACACAGCACTGCAGGTCCCTGCAACATCACACCATCCAAACAAAAACTTTATTATCAGTGTTTGCATGCACGCATGTGTGTGTGTAAGTGCATGTGTGTGCGTGCACAAGTGTGTGTGTGTGCGTGTGTTTGCATATGTACGTGTGCATGTGTGCGTGAGTGCGCATGTGTGTGTGCACACATGTTTTCATGTGTACATGTGCGTGTGTGTGTGCTTGCATGTGCATATGTGTGTGTGTGTGTGTGCGTGTTTGCATATGTGCGTGTGCATGTGCTTGAGCACGTGCATGTGTGTGGCACATGGGCACAGAGCTGCGATCCCTCTGGCTGCAGGGTGTTCAGCTCCTTAAATGTGTGGGTGGAGAAAGCTGCTCCTGCACTTTCTAAATCTGTATGAAACCAGAGCCTGTGACTGACAGCTGCACTGGCCAATGGCATGATGGCATCCAGGCTGGCACAGAGGGTGTGCCAACTGGGCCGAGATAATGCAGAGACAGCTGCGAGAAAGTAGAGCATGCAGTAATACACACACACACACACACACGCATGCACACACACACAAACACACACACACTAATATACACACACACACACGCACATGCACACATACATACACACACAAATTAATACACACACGCACATACACACACTAATATACACACGCACACATACACACACTAATATACACACACATACACGCACAAATGCACACATGCACACATGCACACACATGCACATATACACACACACAGGCATATGCAAACACACACACAAACACACTAACATACAAACACACATACACGCTCACACACACACATATGCGTGCACACACATGCTGTACACACACACACGGCAATATACACACACACTAATAAATACACACACACACACACACATGCACACACAAACACACACACACATGCACGCCCACACTCACACACACACATGCAGACACACACACACGCACACACACACACACACACACACATACACGCCCACAGGCCACACAAAAACGCACACACACATGCACGCAAATGCACACACACACACTCTCACACACAGACACACACACACATGCACACATAAACACACACACACACACATGCACGCCCACACATGCACACACAAACACACACACACACATGCACGCAAATGCACACACACACACTCTCACACACACACACACACACACACACACACATACACGCACACACAGGGGTTAAATCTGGCCGGAAACGCCTTCTGACATTCGGTAATTAAAAACGGTAAAGTCATACTTGAACTTGACCAGCAGTTCCACAAAGCCAATGACAATCCAATCCAATTTACAACATGTTCCAGTCCGTTTATTCCTCTAGCCAGTTCACTGTATTGACAATCCGAAAACAGGATGGATTAACTATTAATTAAGTTTGTTCGTTTGCTGAGACAGGAGTGGCAGTTGGCACTTCTGTTCCTTCCATTAACCTGAACCGTTCCCCTCAATCTGTTCTCACCTGTCGTCTACTTTCAATGACCTTTCATCATAGGCTACTGTTAAATTAACACATGTATATAAATTATACAGCAAGAGCGCAAAAATCCCATCTGAAACCACAACACTGTCAGAAAAAAAAACCTCACAAACTCGGTGGAATGATATGTTTTGAGGGTTAATTAGGTATTTTATGTTAGCACTCAGATTGGTCCTTGGTTGAAAGTTTCCCTGTTTGAAATGATACTATCATGTTTTTACCATGTTTTTAATGAGTAAGCTAAATGGGGGCGACATAGCTCAGGAGGTAAGAGCGGCTGTCTAGCAGTCGGGGGGTTGCCGGTTCAAACCCCGCCCTGGGCGTGTCGGAGTGTCCTTGAGCAAGACACCTAACCCCCCCCCCCCCCCCAACTGCTCTGGCGAATGAGAGGCATCAATTGTAAAGCGCTATATAAATGCAGTCCATTAGTGGATTATTTTCAATTGGTAAAAGAAAGGATTTCTCATCACTGATGTCATTTAATAAACCCGGAATACTGTAGGTCATATGTATACTCAAATCCGGCCCTCAAATTCAATTTGTTTTTCTTCTCCCAGGTAATCAACTGAACAGTTAGTGCTACTGATTGGCCAGTCTTCATACCTGACTCCCAGGTAAAGGGAGGGTGGAACACCAGCAGTTCTTGGCCCTTGAGGACTGTGATTTTGGTAACAATGGCTGTATGTATTGCAGAAGATGATATATTGCAGGGTTCGTCATACCAACCAGCTGGCCACCTATTTTGAGCCAGAGACCCAAGAGCTAATATGAGATGTAATTCCACAGAACATCTGTCTGAGTCAAAGCTCTGTGAACATCTGTGTACATGTCTCACTGAGTACAGACAGTGTATGCCTACACCTATAGCTATCACTGAGTCCAGGCTGTGTAGATCTACACCTAGAGCTGTCACTAAGTACAGACAGTGTAGGCCTACACCTAGAGCTGTCACTAAGTACAGACAGTGTAGGCCTACACCTAGAGCAGCCACTAAGTACAGATAGCGTAGGCCTACACCTATAGTTCTCACTGAGAATAGACAAGATTGGCCTACACCTTGCACTGTTGCTAAGTACAGATAGTGTAGGCCTACACTTAGAGCGGACACTGAGTACAGGCAATGCTGGGCTAAGGCTACTCAGCCTCACTTTTCCGAAAGCAGTTCCATTAATTCATTTTTTTTCAGGATAATGTCAGGGTCATTACTTCTTGTGATGAAGAAACTTGCCTTTGGGCTAACAGGTTGTTGGATGGTGACTTTTAGGCTTAGTGTTTATAATTAATTTGGTTGATTGAGGCACCACCCAAGGCTCTGAAGGAAAAAATAGGCCGGTGCAGATGGGGACACTGCACTGGATATAGATTTCGGCCCTCTGCCTCACACTTTAAATATTTAATTCCCGAGACACTCCCATTTCCCATGAGTACCATGTAAGTACCATGTTTAAGCATTATACAAGCACGTTTGAAAATGGGCACGCGAATGTAATTGGATCTGAAAAGCTGGTTGCAGTTTCCAACGCTGCTTGTATTCTTTAAAAGAAATTGCCCGCTCAAGTCTTTTCCCCGAACTGACTGATAAAATCTGACACATGAACATAACATCTTCAACACCTAGCAAGGTCTAATAATACACACAGCACTTGGGAAACACAAGGCAAACCAGAACTGCAAATACAAGATGGACCAATAATGATTTCAGAACCGCCTTGTGTGCCATCTATGGAAGAATCAAGATAAACTATGATGATAAAAGAGGACTGTCAAATATATTCTCCAGCCTGTTACATCATGCAACATTCTCCATTACTGAGCCTGTTACACTGTACAGCATTCTCCATTACTGAGTCTGTTACATCACACAGTATTCACCATTACAGAGCTTGTTACACTGCACAGTGTTCTCCATTACTGAGTCTGTTACACTGTACAACATTCTCCATTACTGAGCCCATTACACTGTACAGCCTTCTCCATTATACAGCCTGTTACATCACACAATATTCTCCATTACTGAGTCTGTTACATCACACAGTATTCACCATTACAGAGCTTGTTATACTGCACAGTATTCTCCATTACTGAGCCTGTTACACTGCACAGTATTCTCCATTACTGAGTCTGTTACACTGTACAACATTCTCCATTACTGAGCCTATTACACTGCACAGTATTCTCCATTACTGAGCCCATTACACTCTACAGCCTTCTCCATTATACAGCCTGTTACATCACGCAATATTCTCCATTACTGAGCCTGTTACATCACACAGTATTCACCATTACAGAGCTTGTTACAGAGATAGGACAGATATATTTTACACCTGTAATTTTACACTCATACCCTACTTCCCAATACCTGTGTCTGCCGGTACATCTGTGCCACAGTTATGTCTGTATGTGTCTGTAATTTGTCACCGACTATGTTTACACGCATAATCCAGTTTTGAGACGAATGCATTGATTAATTGACAAATCATGGTTGCACATTATTGCACTGTAATACTTTTAAAAAACTACATAACAGTTGGAAATTTAGTACAGTACTTGGGATACTACTATTTGGAAATTTGGGACACTCTTAATACCGTATATACCGGGATAGTAATGGCCATCATGTTTCATAGTGCTCATAAACAATCTACTGACTGTTGTCACGGCAATGGCCATTGTATAGAACCCTGCGTGCATGTAAACCTCATCATTGTTCCATGTGTCGGTAATCTGTGTTACTGTTCTCATCCTGTCAGTAGACTGTCTGTGTCTATATTCCGTCCATTCGTAATCTCTTGCCATCATTTTTCTGGGCGGCAGTGTAGTATAATGGGTAATGGTTCTTGTAACCGAAAGGTCATAGGTTTGATTCCCAGGATGGACACTGCCGTTGTACCCTTGAGCAAGGTACTTAACCTGCATTGCTTCAGTATAAATCCAGCTGTATATAAATGGATGCAATGTAAATGCTATGTAATAAGTTGTGTAAGTCGCTCTGGATAAGAGTGTCTGCTGAATGCCAGTAATGTAATGTAATTGTTCTGGGTGTGTTCATAATCCTTTTCCCATCTCTGTTATACATCAAATAATTTGTTGCTCACTCTTCTGTGTCAGTAATTTATCTCCTTGTTCAAAATGCATCAGTAATCTGAGTAGTCAGTAGTCAGAAATTGTCCTGTAGCAAACAGTCTGTCATTGTGGTCAAAGTGTCAGTAATCCGTGTGTCATACTTTTGTATGTCAGTAGTCCGTGTGTCACACTTCTGTATGTGTCAGTAGTCCATGTGTCACACTTCTGTATGTGTCAGTAGTCCGTGTGTCACACTCCTGTATGTGTCAGTAGTCCGTGTGTCACACTCCTGTATGTGTCAGTCGTCCATGTGTCACACTCCTGTATGTGTCAGTCGTCCATGTGTCACACTCCTGTATGTGTCAGTAGTCCATGTGTCACACTTCTGTATGTGTCAGTAGTCCGTGTCTGCGTTTCGTCAGCTCACGCCGCTATGTCAGTGCCCTGTCGGTCTCGCTGGGTGTTCTGCCTGTCCCAGCAGTTCTGCGCTCTCGCCTCAGCGTCGATATCCCACGTTCCCCTAGTTCCCGCGCCCCGATCGGTGCCCATATTTGTCAGTGAGGGGTATTAATACGAGCGGGACCCTGGGGGTCCAGTGCGCTCCCCTTCCGTAAATGCAGGACCGTCTGCTAAACAGATCTGCGGCTGACTCTGCCGCAGGCCCGGTGGTTGCCTGCGCGGGACACCGCTATATAAGGAATATTCCAGAAGCCAAGAAGCCATGAGTCAACAGCGGAGGCGAGTTCCACTGGCAGGCCGTGGGGGACATGGCTGGAGGGAGCGGGGACACTCGATCCAAGAGCTGACATAAGCGCTCTCTCTCTCCCTCAGTGTCTCTCTCTCTCTCTCTCTCTCTCTCAGTCTCTCACACACACTCTCCAAGTCTCTCTCTCTCTCTCCTCTCCCAGTCTCTCCTTCCCCAGTCTCTCTCTCACTCTCTCTCTCTCCCAGTCTCTGTCACACACTCTCCAAGTATCTCTCTCTCTCTCCCAGTCTCTCTCTCTCTTTCTCCTCTCCCAGTCTCTCTCTCCCCTTTCTCTCTCCTCTCCCAGTCTCTCTCTCACTCTCCCTCCCAGTCTCTCTCTCTCTTTCTCTCTCCTCGGCTGCCCCCCCCCCCCCCCCCCCCCCCCCGCCCCCAGTTAATTCAATTCAATTCAATTCAATTCAATGATGCTTTTTTGGTTGTTAGAATGGGGAGCATATGTAGAACAAATGTCAAATCTGATATATAGCACCATATGTCGGAAATAATAATAATACATTTACAGATAACTGGAACAGATATCATTTACATGAAGAGTCTCGACTATAACATTATGTATTATTATTGTATTATTATTAATTATTATTATGAATTTGGACTATGAATAACCATTCAGGGTTAGATAGGCCTCTCTCTGTCAGCCTCTCTGCTCCTTGTTCTCAACCTCTTTCTACATCATTTTCAGCCTCTCAATCCTTCAATTTTAATAGATCACGATTCATTGGCATGAAATACATAATGTTAATAGCGATACACAGAAGTACAACTTCAAATTAGCATTATTATTGTTTTGGCTACATCACCCTAGTATTCGAGAAGTTATGGTTTGTTTGATAATTTGGCTTACTCTTGTATTGTGTTTTTGTAGGGAGTGCTGGTTTGAAAATGTTTGCAGCTCAAACACGGCTCAGACACAGCTCTGACACAGCTCAAACAGGTCAGACACAGCTCTGACACAGCTCAAACACAAATCAGACAGGTCAGACACAGCTCTGGCGCAGCTCAAACACAGCTTACACACATCTCTGATACAGCTCAAACACAGTGCAAAGCAGCTTGAACAAACCTCAAACAGCTCTAACACAGCTCAAACACAGCTCTGACACAGCTCAGACAGCTCTAACACAGCTCAAACACAGCGCAAAAGCAGCCTGAACAAATCTCAAACAGCTCTGAAACACTCAAACACAGCCCAGATGCAGCTCACACAGCTCAAACACACTTCTGACACAGCCAAAACAGCTGAAACACAGCTTACACACAGCTCTGACACAACTCAAACACAGCTCTGGCACAACTCAAACACAACTCAAACAGCTCAACACACAGCTCAAAAGTAGCTCAAACAGCTCAAATGCAGATCTAACACAGCTCTGAAACAGCTCAAAAGCAACTTAAATAAAGTTCAAACACAGGTTAAATACAGTTCTGACACAGCTCTAACATAGAGCTTTAACACATAGCTATAACACGGCTGAAATGCAGCTCTGACACACAGTTCAGACACAGCTTTAACACAGAGCTCTAACACAGCTCAAATGCAGCTCTAACACACAGCTCAGACACAGCTTTAACACAGAGCGCTAACACAGCTCAAATGCAGCTCTAACACACAGCTCTGACACAGCTTGTAGGCACGTGTGACTGTGGTCCTACAGTAGTAAATCCTGCTCAGTATTATGGCAGTGAGTGGTTTTATTTCGGTTACTAACTTGTCGTACAGCTGCATGTACCTGTTGACAGGAGGGCCAGTGCCAGTGGCTATTTTACACCATACAGTCCATTGAATGTGCTATATACCGCATTCAAAAAGTAGTTAGTTTCCTTAAATATCAACTCAATATAAATCAAATAATATCAACAAAAAATCTAGGGGAAGGAAATAAAGTGGATAAACACACAAAAAAACACGCCTATTCACTCTCTCTCTTTCTCATAAACGCATCGCCCCACACACATACACCCCCCCCCCCCCCTTTACACACACACGTGCACGAATACACGCACACACATACATACATACCCGCACACAGAGGGGAGGAAGGAGACCCAATCAGAGCGGGCATGGTCAAGGGTCGGAGTTCAGACCAGCCTGATTCAGTACTGATCAGTGCTCGCACTGCTGGTTCTCAGACTGCTATTACCAGGGCTGGTGGGAAACACAGCCAGAGAGGAGGATTTGCATTTGAGCTCATTCTGTGCGGTCCAAAAGTGCCACACCTCAACAGGAAGTGCTCAATCCCACACACCTCAGCAGGAAGTGCTCAATCCCACACACCTCAACAGGAAGTGTTCTATCCCACACACCTCAGCAGGAAGTGCTCAATCCCACACACCTCAACAGGAAGTGCTCAATCCCACACACCTCAGCAGGAAGTGCTCAATCCCACACACCTCAGCAGGAAGTGCTCAATCCCACACACCTCAGCAGGAAGTGCTCTATCCCACACTCTTCAGCAGGAAGTGCTCAATCCCACACACCTCAACAGGAAGTGCTCAATCCCACACACCTCAGCAGGAAGTGCTCTATCCCACACTCTTCAAGGGGGCGTGCTCTATCCCACACTCTTCAGCAGGGCGTGCTCTAGTCCACATACTTCAGCAGGGCGTGCTCTAGTCCACATACTTCAGCAGGAAGTGCTCTATCCCACACGCCTCGACAGAAAGTGCTCTAACCCATACACCTCAATGGGAAGTGCTCTATCTCATACACTTTAGCAGGAAGTGCCCTATCCCACAACTCACACTCCATAGGTCTTTGCTGAGTCTAACACTGCATTCCTCATGAACTTGGCAGCACCCCCACCTTCCCCCGCACCTGTTTCAGCTGTGAGACAGGACTGCAATGACAGGCTGTCTCCAGCAGAGGGCCCTGTGTGGGAAGTGGCGTTAGATTTACGGGCCTAATGACAGCGTTGGCAGAAAGCAGCTCTTTGCTGAATGGGCTCAGCAGAGCAGGGTCTGGTGGCAGGCAGAGGGTAAATTTAGTGCCCTGCAGCATATACTGACCCGCGACTATTTTGGCGAGTTGGCGGTATTGCCGAGAGGGACAGGGATCTGCTGACGGACGTCATACCGCACCTCCATAACTTCACACCCCAAAACCCACACCTCAGATACAGTGTGCCCACACAAACTGCACCCCTACACCTCAATACTTACACCCCCCACCACCCACAAACCATAATGCACACTCCTACATCACATCTGTGTGTGTGTGTGTGTGTGTGTGCATGTGTGTGCATGTGCGCATGTATCTGCTTACATTATAACCAGACATTCACAAAGACAGTCACACATTTGAAAGATTACACAGGCAAACAAACAACAGAGAATGACACTGACATTAAAATGGTCATTTTTGTCTAAACCTAGGAACTCAAGACAAGCAACTAGTTAAATATGATTATAATCTTGGCAAAAATTTCAAGTCAAATCTGTGAGAGACTTTGAGAAAATTACCAATTGACAGAAAAAAAAAGGAAAAATATGGAAATCAGATGAAAAACAGAATTGTTCTTCGAAGAGCAGGTTGGAGGTTGAGAAGGAAAAAAAAACACAGATCTTGATATAGGACAGAAATAGGGAGAAAGTGAGATAGTTTAATCAATTCAATACCTATCAGACCCAGATAAAATAAGAATGTTTAACCCGTTGAAGTGTAGGTTTGTTGGAAAGTTTTGTTTTTTTTTTCTTCTAAATTTTAAGTCTAGAATTCCATTGTTTTCAATTACTGGTAGTGATTACATCAGCACTAGAATGTTCCATTAAGATCTTTTGTGATCCTACACTTAAAGGGTTAAGGCCTTGCAATGGTGATGGGTCAATGTGACACGCACGAATATGTGTGAGACGCTAGATCGCTGGGGGCCATACTCATGCTACATGCTAAACTGACACTTCACCCCATAGCCTATAAAGTAGTCTGCTTCAGCACCCTGAGTCATGGAGCAACCTACTGTCTGTGGTGATGTCACTGTCACTGCGAGGTATCTATGGTGACATCATTTTTGAATGCCTGTGACATCACCCTGCATGTTTGACACAGTACTTCTCTTGGTTGGCTTCCGATTGGAAAAGGAGGGAGCTAACATGAACACTCCTTAAGAGGTCCCTGTACCGGAATAGCTTGGATAGAACAAAGGCCGTAGGTTTGAAAACTTGAAAACAAAAAAATCCAGTTCGCTGTCCTAAATGAATTATGAATATCACCATGGAAACCTGGATATCCCAGCTATTTAAACTAAAAGAAGAATCAAGGCTCTCTCTAGCATCCACAGTCAGCTATGATTCCTGCGAACTGAATTTACACTCTTGCCACTTCAAAGCGCTCCTTGAGCTCTGGGTTAAATGCAAAAGCATTTACAGTACAAACTTGCTTTCAGACTGGGCAATCAAACAGCAGGACGAAGCTCAAGCGCTTAGGCATTTTCAAGCTCCCTACTGCATAATATATTGATTCTAAGGCTGTCAACCGATTAAAAAAATTAACTGGTTATTTGTTTTCCATGAGATTAATTAGTTAGCCGAACTAATTAGCCGAACATTATTATTTGAACCCACATTATTTGAAACCTTTGAACTTGCTGTTCGTTAAATATTCATTGACATATTCCTTTAAATTCAGTGCTAAACCGACTGCGTCTATAACCCCTGTCGATAAGTAGGCAGCCGTTTGATGAAATCCATTAATACAAGTTTGTAAGTGCTTCGCTTTCCAATGCACTTGAAACCTAAAGATGTTTGCTTAGCATGACATGCAGCCAGACTAGCTGAGTCAGGTTGGCCGTTGGAAGTTTGCCCAGGCATAATCGTTCTCGTTTAGCTGGCTAACGGTAGCTAGGAAGGAATGCTTTGCTTGCAGGTGATACTGTAACGTAGTCATACAACCCTGGTACGAGAAACTATTTATCATACAATGCAGACAGTGCACTGAACTGTACAGCAGAATTACGATGATGTTCGTATTATGTAATAACACCCTGTACCCGCTTTGTCGAAAACGCAATTTTAAATCATTTTAACCATCTTAGAATCCCAACTGATCTTATCTGGAATTTCAGTTTTCACCACGGTTGTTGTAGTTCACTGCAGACAGTATCATTATACCTACACTATAGTATTATTACTACACTAAAGGTAGAGTAGTTAGCTTGCAAGCTAACCAGCAAACTAAACAGATTATCAAAGAGTGTGAGTAAATTGCCAAGAATAAAAATGATTTTTATTATGATACAACTGTATATTTGTATTGGTCGACTTCCCAATAATTTCATAGCTAATAAATAGGCCTAGACTGCTAGCGGACAATCAAATGTGACATATTATAAGTTACATTACACTTGTGTAGCATGTTATGTAGCCTATGTTCAGTGATGTATATCTGAACTTTTCAATTAAAAAAAAAATCTGGCTCATTTTATGAGATAAAAATTGCATCCCTTGTGGAAATTCCAGCGACCAGCCTGAGGTTGAATCTAGCTGGAACCAGCTTCTGCTCCAGCTTGATGCCATCTATAACTTGGTGATGGTCTGTTGTCCATACCAAACTTGCCCACCAGCTGGACATGGTCTTGACAGCTTGGTGGCTATGTCAGCCATCTTTCTGCCAGCTTGGTCATCTCCAAACCAGCTTCAAACCAGCAGACTAGCTGAAAAACCAGCAGGACCAGCTTAAAACCAGACTGGACCCAAGCTGAAATTTCCACCAGGGATACTTGTCTGGTTTTTGACAGTGGTTTCCTGTGGAATTCTGCACACCTACACAGCACAGGATGGAACAGCAGAGATACAGAAAAGCACAGCACCATAACTCACTCCATTGGTGGATATGGAGAGGCATGGGGTATGTGGTGTACAGTAAGTCATGGGGGCTGAGGGTGTATTGGGTTTGGGAGTGTGGGGCAGCGGTGATGTTTCGTGATACCTGACATGCGGGGGTGTAGTGTGCAGACAATATGGGGGTGTGTGGTCTGTGTGTCTATGTGTGTGTGTGTGTGTGTGTGTGGGGGGGGGTGGGGGGGTGCAGGGTAAGAGGGTGCAGGTGGTGTGAGGTAAGGGGGGAGTAGGGTATAGGGGGCATGGAATAAGTGTGTGTACCTTTCAGATGGTGTGGGGGTGTACAGGTGTGTGTGTGTGTGTGTCTGTGTGTGTGTAGGGGTGGTGACAGTGATATTCAGTTGCTTCCGGAATGCACACTTGGGGTGTTCACACAAGTGTTGGGTGAACCCCCTAATTTCTTCTCCAGGCTCCCAGTGTACAAGCCTCTGAGATGGTGCGATACGTTCCCCCCCCCCATCCCCCCCACCCCCCCAACAGCCCCCCCGCCCCGCCCCCCCCTCAACTCTATTTCCAGCCCCCCGTTAAAAAAAGAATTCCCGTCTTCTCAGCTTAAAATGCAGACGGAGAAAGAGTCCATGTATGCTGATGGGCCCTGGGTGGTGCGGCGGTCCTGAAATAGACGGGTTTCACTTACAGGCTGCGGAGGCTCTGCTCGCCATCCGACGACAACGCTGCTGCTGCTGCTGCATAAATGTCGCTACGATTGATTCCACCCAACCTCCCGTTTCTCCGCGCTACGCGTCTGCCCGCTACGCGTCTGCCCGCGGGGGGCCACGGAGGACCGCAGGTGTAGCTTGTCTCGTGAGTGTGCGTGCGCGTGTGTTTGATTGTGTGTGTGTGTGAATGGGTGCGTGTGGGTGTGTGTGTGTGTGTGTGTGTGTGTGTGTGTGCGCGTGTGTTTGATTGTGTGTGTGTGTGAGTGGGTGCGTGTGGGTGGGTGCGTGTGTGTGTGCGCGCGCATGTGCGTGTTTTTGCGTGTGTGTGCGTTTGCGTGTGCGCGTTTGTGTGTGTGTGAGTGTGTATATTTGTATGGGTGTGTATGTGAGTGGGTGCATGTGTGTGTGTGTGCGTGCATCTGTGTGTGTGAGTGCGTGTGTTCCTGTGAGTGTGCGTGTGTGTATGTGTGTGTGTGGGCGGGTGCGTGCGTTCATGCGTGTGTGTGTGTATGATAGTGATGGGTCATCACACCTCATCAAGGAATAAGCTCAAAAACACAGTTACCCAACACAGCTACCCCACCACAACTACCTATAGGATGATATAACACAGCGACCCTAGCATGGCTACTCAATACAATTCCCCCTACATTGCTGAACAGCTACCCCAAAACATCTATCACAGCTACCTAACACAGCTACCCAGCACGTCTAGTCCAACACATCTACCCAGCGCATCTACTCCAGTGCATCTACCTAACAAAGCTACCCAGCACAGCTACACAGCATCACTGGACCAGCACGGGCAGCAATCAAGTGATTCCCAGACCTGTTAGTGGAGAGCTAGGTTTTCATTTCAACCCTAATCTGGCACACCCGATTCCTCTAACTAACAGCTCAACAAGATCTCTAGCTGTTGAGTGATTTGCACTTTTCTAGGGTTGGAGTGTAAACCTACAGGACAGTAGACCTCCAGGAACTGGGTTGGGAACCCACGAGAGTATAGTGATGAGGTTGCAACTCCAACGTTTTTATGTTTGATTCCCTTGGAAGGGCAGTGGTATTGTACCCTTGATCACGGTGCTCAGCATGAATTTCTTGAGTAAATGTCTGTGAAAAGGGATTGTGTGTAAAAGGGTTAGTCCCAACACAGCTGTCCAAGTGTAAAAATCCCATCAGAGCACCAACTATAATTTTTTTTAAAAATTATTTTAAAAATTTTTTTTAAAAAAAGAAAATGTTCAGAACGCACACCAGTTTCACACACAGGTCACACACACAATCTCAGGTCAGTCAAAGAAAGTTCACGGATCACAGGCCACAGACCAGTGATGGTGCACCCCCCGTTAATTCCCCTCCAGCCCCTACCCCTCACTACTTTCTATCAGGTCTCTCTATCTCCTTCTCTCTCCCCCTCTCCTCCTCTCCTCATCTCTCTCTCTCTATGCCTCCCCCCTTTCTCTCCCTCTCTCTCCTTCCCCACCCACTCTATCCCTCTCTCTCTCTCTTACATGCTTTCTCAGCTCTTCTAAAAGCAGGTGCCTGTAGCCTTGAGCTGCTCAGTGCTCTTAGACCTGTAGCTCTAGAGCACCTGCATATCCCGCCCCCACCTCCCCCTGTACAGTGTGCCCAGCTTTCCACCCACCTCCCCTGCGCAGCGCCCCCACCTCCTTCAGCAGTGTCCTCACCTCCCCACCTCCTTCTGCACAGTGTCCCTATCCTCCCACCACCTCCTCCTACCTAGCATCCTCACCTCCTCCTGCACAGTATCCCTGTCTTCCCACCAACCTCCTCCCACACAGTGTCCCTAATCCCCCCATCACCTTCTTCACAGCGTCCCCATCTTCCCACCCACCTCCAGGGCGAGCTCCTCCATCTCGAACTGCCTTTGGGCGGCCTTGCTGTCTCCCACGTGCTCGTGATAGTAGATAATCATAACGTCGTACTGCTTCATCACTGTCTTATAATTCTTGGCGTGGAGGTCGTGCACCCGGTCCTTTCCATCGTATTCGGGAAAATCGAGTCCCTTCTCCCCCCAGGCCAGCCCCCCGAAGGAGAGCAGGACCCCCAAAAGCAGCCAGCCCCACTTCATGTCTCCTCACTAGTGAAAATGCAGAGTAGAGTAAGGTCCCAGCAGCCAGGGAAGAGCCAGACTTAGTGCTGAGTCCCCCTTTATTTAACAAAACCGCACACAGGGGGAGAGAGAGGGGGTGGGTCTGGGGTGCCCGGTGTGGTCAGGGGTGCAGGCCAACCCTAAAAGTGAGAGAGAACTGACAGGGAGGGGGGTACAGAGTGGGGGGGGGGTGTTGGGGGCGTGGTCTGAGGAGAGAGGGATAAGGTGGGAGACAGCGAGAGTGAACGAGAGAAGGTGTATGAGAGTGAGAGATATCCAGGATACCTTTCCCATATTAAGTTTTGCAGGGCTCTGATCCTGGCTAAAAATAGCCCCATGGGGTGGGTGGGGCCTGGGTGGGGGGGGGGGGGGGGTGGCGCTGGGTGCGATGTGGGTGGGGGTAAGTGGGGGTGGTGAGGGGGCAGTGAAGGGACTGGGGGTGGTAAGGGGGAGGTGTGGGGCAGTGGGGGCGAAACGGGGTGGTGGTGGTGGTGGGGGGGGGGGGGCGGAGGGGAGGCTGGGACTGCTATCCGGTTAGCGTAGCTTGGCACTGCTGTTAAGGGCTGTGGGTGGAATGTGCTGCCGGTTCATATGGGGACATGCTGCAGGATCTGCCTGTGGCCCCACCCTCACATGCCCCCCCCCCCCCAAAACCTAAAAGATTAGCCCTAAATCATTCACATTTTCCCCAAAAATACCACAATGTCACCCTGAAATCTTAAACAAACCCCACCAAAAATCACCTAAAGATATTCAGAGTAATCACCTCCAAATTCCCAAAAATCTCTCACCCCTCCAAACATCCCTGACAGTTACTCCAAAGTCTCTGGTTCAATACGGCAAAAATCAGACCAAGAAATTCCTTGTAAATCCCTTCACAAAATATCCCGTGAATCTCGCAAAATCTCTGTCAAACCCCGACAAAATCACTGCAAAATCACTGTCAGTTAGATGCACTTATGTTGTCTTGCTTTGAAAGTCTCTCTAGATAAGAGTATCCACTAAAATATGTTCAGTAATGATTTGAAGTCATGGTTGAGTGCAATGGTCATGTTTTTTTAATGACCACTTCTTCTTTTCCCAATTTTTCCAGAAAGGTCAAATGGCCTGCATCACTGCAACATCAACACAGGACAGTGCAAATGAGATTGGTGCTGTCTGCAAATTTCTCATATCACAGTGTCACATCATTCTATATTCTATCGCAGCATTCTATCTCATATCACAGCATTCTGTCTTATGTCACAGCATTCTATCTCATATCACAGCATTCTGTCTTATGTCACAGCATTCTATCTCATATCACAGCATTCTACCTTCGATCTCACAACATTCTATCTCAGCATTCTATCTCATAAGAGAGCTTCCTAGCTTGTATTGCAGAATTCTGTCTTCCATCCTCCAATCACAGAGGAACTATAGCCTGGAAATATAGACTGAACGCAGTCTGGTTCTGTAAACGAGGCCTGTGAATGTAGCCTGGCCCGGTTAACCACGGCCTAGTCCTGTTACTGTAGCTCTCGCACTGCTGACGGGACTGTGTGTACTTGTATGCATGTACCTCTGTGTGTGTGTATGCGGTGTGTGTGCGTCTGTGTGCGTGCGAATGTGTGTGTGTGTGTGTGTGTGTGTGTGTGAGAGAGAGAGCGAGAGAGAGAGAGAGGAAGAGTTGCTGTATGAGGGAGTATGTGTGAGCATGCATGTTAATTTACAGATTGAAAGAGGAGAGGTGAGTTATTAATAAAGCTCAGAAATAGGATCTACTGTATTATTTGCTGGTTTGCAGGGTTGAAACCTATTTAGTCAGTAGAGGGGATTGGGGGGGGGGGGGGGGGAGTTAGTGGATTATGAGCAGGGCAGAATGCCTTGACACCCAAAGCGTAAATGCTTGCATGACCAAATCGAATAAGACTACCAAAACTGTAACTTGTCATCTCAAAAAGTTATTTCTATCTATCATTACACATGGCCCGATGATTAGTATAGTATTTCTCAAACATTTGATAGGATTCTTGGAAAATATGGGAAAATATGGTGCCACCTTTAAAATACTCAACAGTATTAGAGAGACAAAAATCTGTGGCAGGTTGCAAAGCAATGTGAAATAGCACCCTCTACACTTGTTCCATGCCTACCACATTTCTCTGCAGTACTTTGTCCACTGTGAAAATGCTGACATTGTAAATGTTGCTAAATGAGCTATTGTCAGCGATAATTCTGTCTGTGATTTCCCTAAGCCTTGAAACGTCTGCTTCCACCATATTCAAAATGGTGGTTTCCTGCTGTTCTGCAAGCATACATCCTCTTGCAAATCAGCTGAAACAAAGAACCCTCCTGGAGTTTATCATCTTCAATTTTATAACATTAGACTGTTTTAGACTATTATGTTGGCACAAGTTTCACAAGTGAATCTTGTATTCCCACATGCGATTTCAGGCTAAAACCAACCCAGAGGTGACCTCTTTTACACATATACATAGGGACTCGTTTTTGATTGAATAAATGTGCGAAGACATCTTTTCACCCATGCAGAAGAGTTTCATAATTATGGGAGTAATTTCCATCGGCTAAGACCAAAGGCTTTTTTTTTTGATGTGATTTATTCGATTTATTGTGGTGTCTGTTGCATGGATGTGTGCTTACTGTTTTACAAAAATGTGTCTAAATGCTTTTGTATTTTGTGTGAAAACAATGGAAATGACTTTTTTTGGGGGGGGGTCATATGGTGGGTCATGTGTGTGGGGATGTGCTTGTGTAGCTGTTTGGTGATATGGTTGTGCGGATCACTGAGTTTTGTGGTCATGTGATCATGAGGCGTTGTTACTTGGTTGCGCGAGCCTCGTGCTACTCGTCGTGACATGTGTCTAGCTTCACTCGATCAATTTGAACTTTTCCCCCCTCCAGTGGTGGTATCTTGCTACTGCAGCCTCACGTCACTGGACTAACTCCTCTCTGCCTTCAAGTTCATTACCGCGACTTTCCTTCAAGATCCATTCGATACGGCTGTAACAAAGCAATTATAACCATTCTACAAAACTTGAGGAAGGAAATCCAGCATGGAAGAGAAAGTGGGGAAAATTTTTTCTTAAAAAACATCATTCACATCCAGTTCGAGTGCAGAAATTAATATGATTTGTTCCACACTCTGAAAGTACATACATGTTATGATTTTATTGTTTGGTTGTCATTTACGTCTTAATTCTATAGAAATATATTTGTGAGAGGATAGCCTGAAACTGTTTTGTGTCATTTTACTGCGATGTTTCAAAGTAATTTATGCTAGAAGTTAATGTCCTGGATAGATGTGACCGAGTGTACATCTGTGTCCTAATGGCACGTGACAATTAACACAGTTATGCACTGAATGCAGTTGACCACGTGTGCAGTGATATATCCTTAAGGGAACCATACAGACGTTCATATTACATTAGATTCACTTTGCAGATTTTTTTAATGCAGAGCGACTTACAAAAGCGGAGAGCGTCAGTCTCGACGCCTCGTCGTCTCATGATACAAGTGTGACATGATCACAAGAAGGCACAAACGGACCATTTATTATCAATAGCTGTATAGTTCGCGAAGTAAACCAACAGATAGCGTTGTAACCACAACTAAAAAGCCTGCCAATATGAATAAACGTGAAATAATGTGAAAATGTTATGTCACCACGGTGAATCAGAGAAAAACACCACTATCATAAACAATAATTTCAGGGCTCGTGATTTTTTTAAAATTTTTTTTTGAGTAGGCTGGGTTCCGCTGACACTGCGTTTTCTCGGGTCTTTTGAGCCATTCTATGAGAATTCCCGTGGTTCCCCTAAATCACAGTGCAACTGCGAGAGCTGAGTTAAGAGCGATCGCGCAGAAACGAGATCGCGTCCCTTCGGCATCTCCGGCTTGCATCCGGAACAGATTTCCAGAATGTGACGTTATCGAACGTGTCTCCGGCGATTTGGAATGCTCCTTGCATCGGATGCGTTCGTTCTGTAGTCTGTCCACACTTCAGCTCAAAAAAAAAAAAAACACGACGCAGACCTCTGGAGACAGACAGGGGTCAGAGAGAGACACAGGGACCGGGAACAAAAGAGGAGGGATTTGCGGACCGGATAACGCGGTGACATCAACTGTGAAAAATGTGTGTGTGCGCCTGCGAATGCACAGAATCCGGCGTGTGAGACCGTAGGGGAGGAGTGGGGAAAAAGGCGTTTCCGTGCTCAAACCGGCCAGAGCTCGGACAAACCGACGTACTGTGAGATCTGGCTGAAATATTTACACACTTTTTTTTTCCTTTCCATGTGCAGGCCTAATGCTAAAACGAAAACACAAATATTAGAGAAATTATAAGCAAACTATTGTAATATTTCCAATACCAATCGACGAGTGAAAGGGACTGCAGACTGTCCAAAAGGGTTCGCCTACATCTCACGCGCGTTGATCTGAGAGAGACACGAACGGACCCGACTGGGATTAAACGACACTTCCTCATTCCCGTTAGCTAGTCGGTCACAGCATCTCTCCGCCACCGAGTCACGCCTCGGAGTACCCGGAGTAAGTATATATCTGAACGCATCTGCGAGTCGCCTTGTTAGCCACGAGTTGACCATGGTTATTTTGAGCATTTCCCCCGTTGTTGCTGTTGCTGTGGTCGTTGTCAGCCTTTAATTTCCACCGTTGATAGCCGACATAGCCAACCTGATCAGATTGGGTCGTCAATGACAGACGTGTGACATTCCATTATTACATCATTTAGGTACGTTAGCAGTAGCCTACCACCATTTCGGCCGGCATTAGTCGTCGAAGTTTTGGCGATGTTCCTTCTGTGTGGTCTTCTCTGGTGCCACGCCGGTTTAGGCTTGAGGCGTGAAACTCGATAAAAGTTAGCAAAACAGAAGCGTTAGGCTGCAAAATGTCCCGATAAATGCAGATCTCCGAAAATGGTATCAACACGATTACCTTAACGTTTAACAAAATGTATACCATTACCCTATTCATTAAAGATCTCCAGTACGACCTAACGTGGTTTTGACTGCTGTCCTACAGGCCTACCAGTAATTAAGTTTCACCATTAACATGTTTGCCACCATAAGCAATACGATTTTCATTATTTGTTTTATTTTCCTTCGAATGATGACCGTGCAAGTGAGTGGCTAATGCTATTCATACATCCTGACCACAAAAGTGCAGTCTGGAACATTCCACCGCTTGCCTACCCCAATCCCCGAACATTTTAGATTGGACAGGGCGGGCATATGGTCACGAGCCGGGTCTAATTGGATTCAGTGCCGAAAGCACCCCCCCCCCCAGCGCACTTCTGTGTGCCACAGAGAGCCGTTACGTGTTGCACACCGCCCCCTGCGTATCTGTGCTTATCGGAAACACGGCACATTTAAGCACGCTAAGTGAGCATCATCTCCATCGCCAGAGGGTGTGTGTAGTGTGTGCGTGTGTGCGCGCGCGCCCGCGCGCGCGCACAGAGAGGGATTCTTCCAAAATAGATGACACGTTACCTGGAAGGCTGTACATTGGATTTCACTGCACATATAATTTTCTAAGATAATTTCCTTCTTTTTGGTTCTAGAATTGTACGTCTCTCTTTCATGCACAGCTGCAGTATATTGTCCCTGCCAGTAGGTGGGGCTGAAGCAAACTGAGCAAATTGTAATTTGTGATTTAAAAAATGCTTATAGGTTCTGGAATGTCTACACCACAAAATTCCATTCTGTTGAGGATTCGTCCGAAGCTCAGAACAGAGTACAGGGCTCCAGAATTACCTCCCTCCACCCTACACCCTTCCCCATTTGCCCTTTCAGCCTGTGGGTGTGTGTGCACATGTCTGTGTGTGTGTGCACGCAAGTGCATGTGTCTGTCTGTGCATGTGGGAGTGTGTGTGTGCATGTGCTCGTTTGTGTGTGTACGTGTCGTGTGTGGATGTGTGTATGCACGTGCATGCATGTGTAAGTGTGTGTGTGCGTGTGTGTGCTCGTTTGTGTGTGTAAATGTCGTGTGTGGGTGTGTGTGAGTGTGTGTGTGCGTGTGCATATGTGTATTTGTGTGCTAGCATGTGTGTGCGTGAGTGTGTAAGTGTGTGCATGTGAGAGAGTGTGTGAGGCTAAGCGTTCACATTGACCTCTTTCTTGTTTCCATTTTTAATCTAAAATGCAATTGGTTGAGGAATCCAGCAGAGGGTGGGAGTACAGCTGGGAGTGAGGGAGAGAGAGAGCGAGAAAGGGAGAGACATGAGAAAAAGAGAGAGAGAGCTGGAAGACTGGGAAATAAGGATATGGAGGAAGAGAAAAAAAGAGAGCGAGCAAGGGTGTGGGAAACAGCAGTCTTGTTCTTTCATTTTATGTGTATAAGTGTGTGTGCTTGTGTACACAGGCATTACAGGACTGAGGTTGTAGGGCGGCAGTGTATAATGGGCACGGAACTGGGCTTGTAACCTAAAGGTTGCAGGATCGATTCCTGGATAGGACACTGCCACTGTACCCTTGAGCAAGGTGCTTAACATGCATTGCTTCAGTATATATCCGGCTGTATAAATTGATGCAATGTAAATCCTATGTGAAAAATTGTCACTCTGCATAAGAGTATCGGCTAAATGCCTGTAATGTAATGTAATGTAATGGTGCTGCTTGTGCTTTTGACATTGGGAGACGGTTGCTTCTTGTTTCTGTAGCAGCGGTTGGAGCTGAACACCATATGCTAATGTGGCTAATGTGGACCGTTGAAGCTTTGACCATCACACTGAGCGGCTTGTTTCTTCCCTGTTGAATGCGAAAACTTTTCTTTTTTTCACCAGCGTTTCGACTTGCGTCTGGAGGGACTGCTCGCTCACGGCTGTGATTGGCTGAGGACCCAAAGGATCCCTCTGTACAAGCCATTGATCCGTCTCATTGGCCGGATGGCGCTCAGCATTTAGCGAGCTCTGAATGTGCTGATTCTCCATTGTGGCTAAAGTTAGCCTGCTGGCCATCGTGCTGTGTCATCGCGCATGTAAGCTAAAGATGGCGTTAGCATGAACTAGCATGAGCCTCCGTATTGTGGCAAATTATGAAACAAAAATATTCTACGGCATTAATCAGTAGCCAGATTGTTCAAAGTATATAAACAGTTCTAAATGGACTGCATTTATATAGCGCTTTACAATTGATGCCTCTCATTCGCCAGAGCAGTTGGGGGTTAGGTGTCTTGCTCAAGGACACTTTGACACGCCCAGGGCGGGGTTTGAACCAGCAACCCTCCGACTGCCAGACAATCGATCTTACCTCCTGAGCTATGTCGCCCCCCCACGTTCTAAAATGGCAGCTGTGATAAAAGTTGTTCACCAGTGTGTTCACAAGAATTTATTGTCCCCTTCAAACAGAGACTACATAGTACAATATCCAGAGTTAATTCAACTCTAACAGAGTACGTGTGAGTCCAGTAGGGACCATGTAAGAGTTGATTTAACGTTGAAAATTTGAACTGAAACAATCACCTGTGATCCCAGTGGTCCAGGTGATACACCACATGTCCAAAAGTATCTGGACACCTGACATCCAACATCTCATCCAAAATTATGTGCATTAATATGAAGTTGGTCTGCTCTTTGCTGCTGTAACAACCTCCACTCCCCTGGGAAGGCTTTATACTAGATGTTGGAGCACTGCTGCAGGGATTTGGTTCCATTCAGCCAGAGGAGCATTAGTGAGGTTGTGCACTGATTGGGCGATTAGACCTGGCTCGCTGTTGGCTTTCCAATTGATCCTGAAGACGTTGGATGAGGTTGAGGTCAGGGCTGTGTTCAGGCCAGTCAAGTTCTTCCACACCGTTCTCAACAAAACCATTTCTAATTGGATCTCGCTGTGTGCCTGGGGGCATTGTCCTGCTGAAAGAGGAAGGGACTTTCCCTAAACTATTGGGGAAGCACAGAATCATCTAAAGTGTGACTCTATACTGTAGCACTAAGATTAGCCTTCACTGGAACTAAGGGGCCTAGCCCAAACCACAAAAAACCAGCCCCAGACCAAGGAGAGTCCTGATACAGTTGGTCATACCGTGTATTTGAGGTGTGTTTGACCATTCGGTTTGACTGTAATCAGAAGTGATGTCCTTCAGGCCGATGAGGGCTTTTTTTTTTTGACTGAGCGACCTGTCTGAGACTCTCTCTCTCTCTCTCGCTCGCCCCGCAGGCCATGTCGGAGTACAGCTCTCTCACTCTCTCTCACTCTCTCGCCCCTGCAGGCCATGTCAGAGTATAGCTCTCTCACTCTCTCTCACTCTCTCTCTCTCTCTCGCTCGCCCCACAGGCCATGTCGGAGTACAGCTCTCTCACTCTCTCTCTCTCTCTCTCGCCCCACAGGCCATGTCGGAGTACAGCTCTCTCACTCTCTCTCTCTCTCTCTCGCTCGCCCCTGCAGGCCATGTCGGAGTACAGCTCTCTCACTCTCTCTCTCTCTCTCTCTCGCTCGCCCCTGCAGGCCATGTCGGAGTACAGCTCTCTCACTCTCTCTCTCTCTCGCTCTCTCTCGCCCCCTGCAGGCCATGTCGGAGTACAGCTCTATGCTGAGCGACCTGTCTGAGACTCTCTCTCTCTCTCTCTCTCTCTCTCTCTCTCGCCCCGCAGGCCATGTCGGAGTACAGCTCTATGCTGAACGACCTGTCTGAGACTCTCTCTCTCTCTCTCTCTCTCTCTCTCGCCCCCCGCAGGCCATGTCGGAGTACAGCTCTATGCTGAGCGACCTGTCTGAGATCATCACCGCGGAGGACCTGGAGATGCTGAAGAGTGCCTGCAAGGAGGACATCCCTGAGGACCAGAGCACTGCCATCACCTGCTCTAACGACTGGTTCAGCTACCTGGAGAAGAACCACAAACTGGCACAGGGTGAGGGAGGGAGGGAGGGAGGGAGGGAGGGGGAATGACTGGTTCAGCTACCTGGAGAAGAACCACAAACTGGCACAGGGTGGGTGAGGGAGGGAGGGAGGGGGAATGACTGGTTCAGCTACCTGGAGAAGAACCACAAACTGGCACGGAGTGAGGGGGGGAGGGAGGGAGAGAGAGAGGGAGGGAGAGAGGGAGGGAGGGGGAATGACTGGTTCAGCTACCTGGAGAAGAACCACAAACTGGCACAGGGTGGGTGAGGGAGGGAGGGAGGGGGAATGACTGGTTCAGCTACCTGGAGAAGAACCACAAACTGGCACAGGGTGGGTGAGGGAGGGAGGGAGGGGGAATGACTGGTTCAGCTACCTGGAGAAGAACCACAAACTGGCACGGAGTGAGGGGGGGAGGGAGGGAGAGAGAGAGGGAGGGAGGGGGAATGACTGGTTCAGCTACCTGGAGAAGAACCACAAACTGGCGCAGGGTGAGGGGGGGGGGGGGAGATGGAGGGAGGGAGGAAGACAGTAGAAGTGAGAGAGTAAAAGAGTGAGGGTGAGGGAGGTATGGAGAGGGAAAGTGAGGTTGGGAGGTAGCGAAGGGCAAGGAAAGGATGTTTGGAGAGCAGGAGAGAGACAGAATGGAGAGAGAGAGGAGAAGAGAGGATGGAAGGATCGGAGGCCATGTTTTAAAAGTGTGCTCGCCCCTGTCCCGCCTCTGCACAGACAAGCTGTCCTACATCGAGCACATCTTCGAGATCTCGCGCCGGCCGGACCTGCTGACGCGGGTCATCGAGTACCGCACCACCGTGCTGAAGATCTCAGAGGACGACGAGATCGACACCAAACTCACACGCATCCCGTCCGCAAAGAAGTACAAAGGTTCCCTTTTCTTTCGCCCTTTTTCTTGCTCCTACTTTTCTTCCCTCTCTGTCTCGCTCTCCCCTTTCTCTTTCATCTCTCTACCCCTCTCCTTTTCTCTCTCCCACTCCTCTCTCTCCGCCTCTCTCTTATTCTCTCTCTCTCCCTTTCTCCCTCTCCCCAACCTTTCTCTCTCCCTTTCTACCTCATCTCTTTCTCTTCCTCTTTCCTTTTCTCTCTCCCCACCTTTCTTTCTCTCTTTCTCTCTCATCCATTTTTCTTCCTCTCTCCTATTCTCTCTCTTCCTCATCTCTGTTCCTCTCTCTCCCTCTCCCTTTCTACCTCATCTCTTACTCTTCCTCTTTCCTATTTTCTCTCTCCTTCATCTCTCTTCCTCTCACGCTCTCTCTCCCTTTCTACAGCATCTCTTCCTCTTTTGTATTCTCTCTCTCCCTCATCTCTCTTCCTCTCTCTCCATATTTATTTCTTTCTCACCCTCACTCACAGCAGTCTCTGTCCTTTCCCTCCCCAGATATTATTCGTCAGCCCTCAGAAGAGGACATCATCAAACTGGCCCCGCCCCCAAAGAAAGCTTGAGGTCAACGTTGGTGACCTCTGCACTGCTCCCCCCTGTTCCTCAGCACCCCCCTCTTTCCCTGTTATTTACACCCCACACTGACCGACCCAACAGCCAATCGCAGCCAGCTATGCATAACTCCTCCCAGCACTGTGGGTGGGAAGGAGGGAGAGGCCTGTGTTGCTATGGTGATGTCCAATCAGAAAAGAGGACGAGATTCGTTTGTTGCTTGACGTTGCTGATCAGATGCAGGACTGGGTTGCTGGATTCGTCCTGCGGTTCCCTGTATTCAGGCAGATTATGTAGACTTTTCGGTTTTTAGACCCACAGACCTACTGGAGCAATCAGCACAGTTGAAATTATTAGAATTTGGTTTAAATTCAATTTAATTCAGTTAAATTCAATTTATTGTCATTATACCATTCCAGTGTAACAAAAAGTCTTGTTCGCCAGTCTCTCTGGTGCAACATAAAAGCCAAGTGCAGACACAGTTTTAGACAGTTGTAGACATAAAAAACACAAAAACAAAACAAAATAAGTAAATAAAAATAAGAATAGAAAAGAGTTAAAAAATTAAAAGTTATGTATGAAAAGTGCAAGTGGTCATGGGTAAAAAGTATTGCAGTGCCATTAAAAATTCCCGTTATTGCACAACCTGTGTCCATAGTCAGGTGTAGTAATCAAAGGAAAGGAATTTGTCATCTGAACTCTACCGCCCCCTGATGGCACCAGCCCGACACTTTAACAAATATTGGCCTGCCAGAGAAGGATAGCAGAGGGGTTTTTTAAGTGAGAGCAAAACAATAGGAGAAGATAGAGATATGGAGAAAGACAGAGATCATTTGACTTACTTTCTCCTTGCTTTTCACAAGTCCTTGTTTGACAATTTGTGCACATGGGGGAAGCGGGAGTCATTTCAACACCAGCCACCAGTCTGGCATTGAGGATGGTGGTTAAAGTGGTGGATTAAAGTCCTTCCTGTTTGTGATGAGTGCTTCCTGTCCGTAGCAGGTGCCTCTTTCTGTCTGTGACAAGTGCTTTGTGTCTGTAGTGAGTTCTTCCCAGTCTGTGGTGAGTGCACTCTTTGTCCTGTTTTACGAAGCCCATTTTTCTCCCCTGTTTAGGGCTTGCATTCCCAGCATGCATTTGGTCTGTTCTTCCCGCCTCTTGGGGTGCTCTCTGCTTATGGTCAGTGTAACAGCGAGGGGGGGGGGGCACGAGAGGCAGAAGCAACGCCTCACTCATGGGGGGGGGGGGATAAATCGGCTGGAGCAGTGCTCGGTTTAGACCGCTCGGTTCTCCATTCACTGTGGGTTCTGGGGGGGTGGGGGGGCTGGTGTTGTGTGCCCCTCTCCTTCTCAAACTCGTTCTTGTCTTGAGGGTGCTTGGGACCATACAGCAGGGAAACTGTGATGTGCGTGGAGCTGTGCTGGATGTTTTCTGCCAGTTAATGGAGTCATCTGTGCTAATCACCTTTTGCTCAGACACACACATACATATTTACGCCATGCTATAAATTAACTGAGGTCCCAACTAAAACGTTATTCTCTGACTCCACCCGCAGCAATTGCTCCTCCCCCTTTTCACAAGCTCTGTTTTTTTTCAGTCCAATCAGAGACATATGACATCACACAGAAACAGATGACATCACTGAGAAGGATACTAATTTACATACAGTAGCGCTTCATCTGTGAACGAGAAGCCAGTTAGTACAGTGGAGCATCAAAATGGAGACTTAAATGAAGAGAAGTCTATGTTTTAAGATCCTCTTGGGTAAAAACACCTAGTGGGAGGACCCAAGAACAGCCCAGTGCACTGGGCGATAAATGCCTCTTACACCCACCAAACTCCGCTCATGGGTTTGAGTTTTACATCATAGTGCATCCCCCCCAAAGCTCAGGGTTCGAGTAACAACAGCGCACCTATCTACAGCATTTCCTCAGACATTCCCCTTCCAAACATTAGAAGATTCTAGCATTTCCATCAACTGCTTCACACATACTTAATAGAAAAGAAAACGAAAACAAACTAGAAGACTCCCATTAAACTGCAAACGATTTTGTTTTGAGACAAGTATAGTTACTATATATAGATTTTCTTCTGTCTATATGTGTTTTTGTTTTTTTCTCTCTTAGTGAAATTTACATATCGTGACCTTGTTTTTTTTGTATTGTGTTGTGGCTATTTATTAAGTGCAAATGTTGTTTTTGTGTCTTGAGGATAAGGCATGTTTAGTAACCGTGGTGACTGAAGGAGTGTGCCATGTGAAAGGGTTTACTTTTTTTATTTTTAAATGAGACCTGGTACAGTTTCCCACTAATTCTCATAGCCAGTGTTTTGTTGGTGTCACTGAAATGTTCTGTTTACTTTTTCCATGTGGTCAGCCCTTTCTTCTCTCGGTAATGTTTTTTTGTATTTAGCTGATGTTGATTCAGATGCTCAGTGTGACTGGTGTGAATCATCATCACTGACTGGAAGTATCATTACTGACCGAGACTGACTGGAGTCATCATCACTGACTGACAGAGACTGACTGGAGTCATCATCACTGACTGACTGAGACTGACTGGAGTCATCATCACTGACCGAGACTGACTGACTGGAGGAATTATTAGTGAAGGACTGATTAACCATGTCTCTACTAAGGTGTCAAATGGTTGTCGTTGGACCGTGGCATATTTTTGTATTACATGCATGGTGTATGACCCTGTTTTTGGGGGGGGGGTTGGGGGGGGGGGTAGAAATGAGGCACAAGGGCACAGTGCTTCTCAGACAGACGATGTGAGTTTCCATGGCGACGGGTGAGCGCTAGGGGAAGCAGCACAAACGTGGGCCCAGAGGGTCAACTAGAGGTCAACAGCAGGTGTTCAGCCCGCTGTGACATCATCAAGCTGCAGACGAACGAAACTGTTAGGTTTGGAAGACGCTGTGGCCCTTGGGTGGCGGCTGCAGGTAGTGGTAATGCAGGTGTGGTGTAAGAGCTGCTGTAGGACATGTAAGATACTGGCAGATACAGGAAGTGGGCTGTGTGGGTTCCAGTGTTCTGTTTGTGCTCTGGAGAAGCCGGGAGTGCTGGGAGTTGTAGTCAGGGGTGGAGTTTGATGTTTTCGGCACGGAGGGGTGCTTCCCTCCTAGTGCCTCCTAGTTTGACTTACCATAACTTTCTGACCTAGCCTATGCTTACTGTGTGAACTGGACTTAATGTGTTCATGGCTATGGGTAACTTACGTAATGAGTATTGTACCTTATCGGACCTGTGTTTCGTTGTTGTTCCAATGACCTTCGGTATGCACTTATTGTACGTCGCTTTGGATAAAAAGCGTCTGCCAAATTAATGTAATGTAATGTGATGTTTCAGATTGCTATCACGGTCTGGGAGGGTTAAATCATGGACTGGGTTGGGGGGGGGGTGCCCCCCAGTCCCCTTTTAATCTCCAGCTATGGTTGTAGTGAAGTTGGGGTGGATACAGCCTTGCTTCGGCCTGTTCCCCCGAGCCTCCATTTTGCTGTAGTGTTGTAAGGGTGTTCTGACATTTGGTGCAGTGAAGTTATTGAGAGTGAAATAGCGAAGACTTCTCTCTGTGTTCAGTACTAGTGGGGAATAAGACAGGAGACATTGCCCTTTGGCTACCAGATACAGTCACTGCCAGGAGTCACAGTAAAACAGAGAATGCCATGAACAGAGACTGCAGACTGGTCTGTGATTGGTCGATATGTATACACTAAAGAGGGAGCGAGGGACAAGCTGGGTTACGGCTATTTTTCAGGGTCCAGTGGGAGAGCAGGTTGACTTAACTCCAGCAGGACAGTCACACGGTAAACAGGCAGACTTATAACCCTTTGAAGAGCAGGCTTTCTGGAATGTTATTTTATCAAAATTCTTAAGTCAGTGTCCCACAGAACTCCATTGCTTTCAGTTACCAGTAGTGATTGTGACATCAGTGTTAGAATGTTCGGTTAAGAACATCGCAAACACACATATGTGGATCTTAATTACAACCTTGAATGGGTTAATGCATATGCCGTGGAAACTCCGCCCACAAACGTGCCTAATCCAGACAGAAATCAGGGCTTTCCCAACTACAGGTGAGCTGTGCTGAGAGGGACGGTGCCAGGTGCAGTACAGGTATACCTGTAGGAAACATGATTGACGGTGGGAATGATGCCGCTGAGAGAAATAGATGAGAGTTTTTCTCCAGAGTTGGTGGGTGAATATTTCAACTCTGTTCTAACGCTGTGACTGTTTTAAAAAAAAAAAGAAAAAAGCCTGACTAAAACACTGTTTATCAATTCTGTCCCTGCTGGTTGCCATGGAGATTTTATGCTGTTTTTCTGTAGAGATTTAAAATACATATATATATATATATTTTGCAAAGACATTAAAGAAAAAAAAAAACAATAATAACACATAGTATATTTAAAGAAAAAATAAGGTGTGGCTTTTACCATGAAATGAAAATGTGCTACAGTGAACATAAATATTAAAATATATTTGCTTATCAACTCTTGCGTTTTGTGTGGTTATTTTCTGAGCTTCATGTTTTTTAAAAAAAATTATTTAAAGTAATGGAACCCTGTTAAGAGTTTGGAAAAAAAATCTATATTTGACTCACAATATGAAAAATGTATATAAAACTTTTTAAAACGTGTTCTATGCAATAGACAAAAAAATCAATAACTTTAATTTTTTATTGTTTACATTTTTTCATTGGCAATATGGAGGCTTTTGGGCAGGAAAGTACTGCTTGAAAATTTCAGGTGAAAATTAAGGAATGAAGACATTAATTTAGTACAGATGTAAATTATGCCCTAAAATGAGTTGTAATGTTCCTGTTGTCTGAATTACATTAGAACCACGTTTACAGTAGTTATGTATGCATTAATGATGTAAAATAATCTCCCATCGTGTCTGTGGAGATCCTCATGAGAATATTGTATAAATATTACACTGTATATAAAGCATACATAATGCGTATTCCATTTGAAATAATATTGATACTTATCAAGTCATCTGAGCCGATTATGAATGCAAGTTTTATGGAGTCTCTGTCCCTGACGGAATCACCCATGTCTGTTATCTTATCTCCTGAATGGTTTTACAGCTGTAGTAGCTCAGTAATGAGTGTACTTAAACTACTGCTTCACTTAATTATTAACATTTTTCAGGCCATTCTGGTTTTACATTTGCTCTTGTAAGCACTTCCCATCACTACAGCTGAACAGCGCAGTCACTCTGCAGAGCCCCAACTGAGCTGCGCAGTCACCCTGCAGTCCCCCAACTGAGCTGCGCAGTCACCCTGCAGTCCCCCAACTGAGCTGTGCAGTCACTCTGCAGTCCCCCAACTGAGCTGCACAGTCACTCTGCAGTCTCCCAGCTGAGCTGCACAGTCACACTGTAATCCACTGGCTGAGCTGCGCAGTCACTCTGCAGTCTCCCAGTTGGACTGCACAGTCTCTGCACCAGAGATATGTAATTCTGATGCAGGCAGACTGCAGAGCCTGGTCAACCAGAGGAGGGTGCTGTTTCACAATTAAATGAGCACAAACCCACCACAAAACCCCTTTCCCTGGATGACAATGCAACCAATCATGCACCGCCCTGAAGGGCTCCCCCAGTGAGCACAGCCAATCACATGCCACCTTGTCTGGCTCACACAGTGAACACAGCCAATCACACCCAGGGGCGTCGTAGTGGGGGGAAAAGTGGGACTGACTACCCATGGCCCAAATAGGGGGAGGGCCCTCGAAAAGCCTGGAATGATGCATGAGAGACATGGATCAAGAGAGGAAGGAGGCCCACAGAGACTGCTTATGTATAGGGCCCAGAATTTTGTGCTACACCCCTGATCACACCCAACCCTTGGGGGCTGCCACAGTGAGCAGTGACATAGTCAGGATTCAGTTACAAACCCTTGGGGCCCATCCACTATTTTTGTCAGTTTGAAACATTTTCAGGTCATATTTCCATGCATGCAAGTGAAATATACCACTAATTTTCTGTAGAATTAGCTTCAAATAGCCCATGATATGATCCTGGTAGATAATAATAGAAGAGTATAGTATTGAACTATATAGTATGCTATAATTTAGTATGGCTTGATGAGCTTCAACTAAACTTTCATGAAGCATCATTCCAATAATGCTAAATGAGTCAACGTAATTACAGTCGCTAATAAAATGACAGCACAATGTAACAAAGTTTAGCGCAATCTATGCCACTCACTCTCACTACCAGTGCCACTGCAGTTAACTGCTATGAATGACAGTGGACTGCCGGGCTTAGGTCGCTGGCTGCTATAACGGGATTGCGTTTTTACTTTTCAGTGCATTTGACTCCTGGCACACGCGAAAACACGTTGGGCGAAAACAACTGCTGATCAGCGCCGGCGGTGCCTGGGGACTGAGAGAGAGAGAGAGAGAGGGGGACCACGCCCCGCGCGAGACACCTCTAGAAAAAAAAGAAAAAGAAAAAGAAAAAAAAGCCCACCTGGCCAGTCTGACGCGTGCGCGTGAAGAAGGAGGCAGAGAAAACAAAGACAAGGAGGTAAAAAAGGACGAACTTTTCTCAACAAGAGCGACAAAAAGGGAAGAACACCTAAAAAGAGAAGAGAAACAAAACAGACCGCCACTGTAAGCCTTTCCGAGAAAAAAGGGGGGAAGGAAACGACCGATTAACATATGGTAAATCAAGTGTTTTTCATATGAAGTTTCTGTTTGACAGTGTAGGCTACTGTGAAGCGAATGTCTGAAGTGTTGTTACTCAGAGTTTACCACAGCTCGTTTTTGCGGCTAGGACTATGTATAGCAGTTTTGTAATTCCAGAGCGCCGGGTTAACACGCAAGCATTGCCTAGGGGTAGAACTTGTTTCCCCCCCCCTGTTCTGGAAAATCATCTGCGATTCTATGTCAAGACACTTGGCAAAACCTTTCGGGACTGGTGCCCCGAGTTGTCACATGCGTGAAATGGTGGTTTTGAAGTCGGGCGATCGCTGGAGCTTTGCCGAGTTTTGACCGTGATTAGTTTTGTGTTGAACAGGAGAAGAAGGGACGCTACCTGGATCTGGAGGAGCAGGAGCCGGAGGAACACCGGAAGCAGGTGAGCGTAAGGGGGGATCCGGGAAGGAGACTGCGGGGAGGATAACCTTGGGCAGAAGCATTATAGGATAGTGTGTGTGTGTGTGTGTGTGTGTGTGTGTGTTTTTGTGGGTGTGTGTGTGAGCTGCATTTGTGTGATTATCTGCGCGAGAATCTGATTATGTCAGTGTGCGTCACAGCACGTGAAGCAGTATAACACAATGTTCTACCGAGCTAGGACTAGAAAGTACAGAGAATAATAGAATTCTGTCCTGGCTCAGGAGTTTGCTTTCCCAGCTGATGTGAATCCCTGCCCAAGTTCACACCCCTCTCTATGCTCTCTGGAGACCACGTGTCCCAAATGGCTGTCAGCTGTTTTTCACCCCTGAAACTTTTGCCTTGGAGCTGCTCTCCCGTCTGGCAGTGAAAGAATCTGAGCTAGCATTAGTATTATTTCGCTGCTTAAGTGACCCGCACGGTGTAGGACAGCTTTGTAGACCAATTGCACCCTGGGAAATAGTTGTAAGATTCTACTTTCCTAGTATCGGGGTTACACTGCATGGGTTCCCTATGGTTCTCTGAATGATCAAGCAAGAGACGTGATTCCAAAATTTAAAAAAAATTTTATTACAAATATTTTGGCATATTCTGGAAGTGGCTGTAAGGATGGACAGCAATGTGCAGAGAACAACCGGTATGATCAATACAAATTATATTTTTTATGAATTCATTTACAAATGTATTATTTGATTCCAATCATTGGATACTAAGCTCAACTATTTTAAAATGCAAAAGGTGAACACTACAAACAGACGGTCACAGCCAATCTGCAAATAACTTACCAAGGTCTTCCAGTGTACAAAGATCGTCAATAGCCAACATGTGGCCAATTAATCAGTTAGTCCCAAACGATGTTATGATCCCCACACTGTTAATGGGGAAGGTTATAACGGCATTGCCTCCATGCAGCCCATGCACCGGCCCACAGACGCCTTGAAAGTGAAGCCAAAGTGTGTTGGAGGATTTCACACCGGGACATAGTTTACACCAGCACGTTTCCAACCTGTGAGCAAAGCGAGCTTACCCACCTACCCAAACACGCCAAAGTAGCCTCTTTTTACCTCAGGCGGGAGGTCGATGGCAACCTGTCGGTAAAACAGCGGGTTTAGAAAGAGCAGGGAAATGCTAGATAGCCTGCAGCTAAAGGTGGCACAAAGCACACACACACACACACACACACCGACCATGGGCTGGTCAAGGAACGGGAGGGGGGTGGGGGGGGGGGGGGTGGTGACAGGAAGAAGAAGCGAGAGAGGGGGCAAGGACAGGTATACAAGGGGTTTAAATGGGGAAAGTTTAAATGGCTCTTACTTCCTAGTTTGACTTACCACAATTTTCTGACGAGTCAAACTAGGAAGCATGATGATGAGCCACAACATTTAGATAACGATGGATGGAGATTCAAATGAAGCATGAAAGTGCTAGAGAAACAAGATGAAAGATTACAAGTGATAAGAGTGATCCTGGATGGGGAGTGCCCTGCAGAGTAGCGATAGTAGTACAGTAGTGATGTTGTACAGGAGGAATCTGCAGGATGGCGATGTTGCCGTGATGTCCAGCTGGTCATCCAGGACCACCCCCAGGCTCTTTGCAGAGTGAGAGGCAGTCGATGTGGTGCCATCGACAGTGATGGAGGGCTCCCATAGTAGGGAGGTCTTGTATGGGAAGAATAGCAGCTTAGTCTTGTTCAGGTTGAGCTTCAGGTGATGCCTGGCCATCCATGTCAAGATGTCAGCCAAGCAGGCAGATATTCTCTCATTAACCTGTATGGCAGCGAGAGGGAAAGAGTTGTGTTTCATCAGCACAACAGTGATAAGAGAAGCCGTGTGAAATAATGACTGAGCCAAGAGATTTGGCGTAAATGGAGAACAGCAGAGGCCCCAGTGCAGGTCCCTGTGGGACTCCTGTCACAAGGGGATGAGGTACAGAGGTACAGAAACAGACCCCATCCAGGTGGTCTGGTAGGAGCTATCAAACCTGTAGCCTCTGATTGACGAGCCCAATTCTCTAACCATTACACTACACTGCTGCAATGTGCACTTGTGAGAAAGGGAACATCACCCTCCCCTGCGCTGGACCTTCCAAAGGGACAACAGCTGATCGGCTGTAGCTTGTATGTGACGGATGATTGGCTGTACCTTGTTTGAAACCAGGGATTGGCTATAGCTTGTATAAGATGGGTGATTAGCTGTAGCTTGTATGAAAAAGGTGATTAGCTGTAGCTTGTATGAGACAGGTGATTGGCTATAGCTTGTATGAGACAGGTGATTGGCTGTAGCATGTATGAGACAGGTGATTGGCTGTAGCTTGTATGAAACAGGTAATTGGCTGTAGCTTGTATGAAATGGGTAATTGGCTGTTGCTTGTATAAAACAGGTGATTGGCTGGTAGCTTGTATGAGACAGGTGATTGGCTGTAGCTTGTATGAAACAGGTGATTGGCTGTAGCTTGTATGAGACAAGTGATTGGCTGTAGCATGTATGAGACGAGTGATTGGCTGTAGCATGTATGAGACGAGTGACTGGCTGTTGCTTGTATGAGACAAGTGATTGGCTGTAGCATGTATGAGACAGGTGATTGGCTGGTAGCTTGAATGAGACGGTTGATTGGCTGTAGCTTGTATGAGACGTGTGATTGGCTGTAGCCTGAATGAGACAGGTGTTTGAGACGGGTGATTGGCTGTAGCCTGAATGAGACAGGTGTTTGAGACGGGTGATTGGCTGTAGCCTGTGTGAGACGGGTGATTGGCTGTAGCCTGTGTGAGACCGGTGATTGGCTGTAGCCTGAATGAGACTGGTGATTGGCTGTTGCTTGTATGGGCTGAAATGGGTGAAACTTAAGACAGCAGGCAAAGGAAGTGGGGGTGAGATATTTTTGGCTCGGTGTCCTGGGGAGGCACCTGACAGATGGTCAGACAGAGCTACCTTTCCAAAGGGGGGAGTGGAGAGAGTGGTAGAAAGCAACGTGAAGCAGTGATTTAACTCTCCGTCTCTCTCAGGAAAAAGGAGGGAAGATCGCCGGAATGTTCCGAAGATCCCCTAAGCCCACTAATCGCTCTCTACCTGAACAGGTAACTATATTAACACTGTGGTTCACTCTATGAGCACAATTAATTATATTAATTTTTCACTGCCCTCTACCCGTACAAGGATAATATATTTACACTGTAAATCATTCTACCTGTGCAAGTAGCCATATGCATTTGCCCAATACACTGTGTGTAAACCAATACATTTGATGCTAATTTTACTCTATATTTTATGGTTCCTCTTTTCTTTTATGTTCATTTTTTTGCCTGAGTCAGAAAATATCAGCAGTTTGTACTTGGGACTCGAATCTCTCTCTCTCTCTCTCTCTGCTCTGTCTCTTTCTTTCTCTTTTTCAGGACAGTCTTTCTGCGCCCAGTGAACTCTCGGGCAGCAACGACAATCTCTTCGACGTCAACACAAAGGTGAGTGTCTGTCTTTGTGTGTGTCAGTCTGTCTGTCCTGCCTGTACCCTCCCCAGGTGAACAGACTCTATTAACCCTCTCATGCCTCTCTAGGAGAAAGGAGGAATCTTCAGTGGAATGTTCAGAAACAAATCTCCCAAATGTTCTAAAGAGCTTACACCTGCACAGGTAAGTGTTTTGTCCTGTGTGTTTCTGGTGTGTATAACATTAGTAAGTAACATTCACCTGCCTCTATTTGGAACACTGAAAGATTTTTCTCTCTCTCCATCTATCCCTCTCTTTCTTTCTTTTCTTATCTACATCCATCCGTCTGACGCTCTATTTCTTGCTTTTTTCTTTCTCTTTCACACTCTCTCTCTCTCTCTCTCTTTTTCCCTTCTATTTCAGGACAATGTATCCACACACAGCAAGCTCTCTGTCAGCAACGACAGTCTCTCTGACAACAACAACTCAAAGGTGCGTGTGTGCCTCTGTCTGGAACACTGGGATGCAGAAACCAAAACGGCAAAATTTTAATGGTGTTGGGCCCTAAAAAAAGATTATAGATTAACCCTCTCATGCCTTTCCAGGAGAAAGGAGGAATGTTCAGTGGCATGTTCACATCCAAATCTCCCAAACGCTCTAAAGATCCTACAGCTGCCCAGGTAAGTGTCTCTTCCTGTGTGTTTCTGTTGTCCATCCAGCCATCCATCCATCCATTTTATTCTTTCTCTTTCTGTGCTTTGGAAGACTAATAGACCTCTCTCTCTCTCTCTCTCTCGCTCTCTCTCTCTCTCTCTCTCTCTCTCTCTCTCTCTCTCTCTCTCTCGCTCTCTCTCGCTCTCTCTCTCTCTCTCTCTCTCTCTCTCAGGATAATGTCTCAACACACAGTGAGCTCTCCGCTAGCTATGACAGTCTCTCTGACATCAGCTACACAAAGGTGAGGCTCTTGGTTCGGGCATTATTCTATGCATATTCCTCCCAACAGATTGTTGTTTGTTCAGTTTAACTCTCTGTCTCTCTCACGTTCTCTTTCTTGCTCTCTCTCTCTCTCAGGAAAGAGGAGATGATCTCACTGGAGTTCGAAAAGCCCCTAAACCTTCTCAGCGTACAAGACCTATGCCGGTAATTATATGAACAATGTACTATACTCCAGGTCAATCCAGGTAAGTGCGTGTTATACACCACAGGAGTAAGTATTTATTTACCGAGCTGTACAAGTGTAGGTAACTAACCGAGCTGTACAGTACAGGTGTAGGTAACTAACTGTGAGCTGTGCTCTCTTTCTTAGGACAGCCTGTCTTTACACAGTGATCTCTCCCTCAGCTGTGAGGATCTGTTTGAGAGCAGCTCAAAGGTGAGATAGGCGTGTGTGTGTGTGTGTGTGTGTGTGAGTGTGTGCGTGTGTGTGAGGAAGAGTGTGTGTGTGTGTGAGTGGGTGCGTGTATGTGAGGAAGAGTATGTGTGTGTGAGGAATAGAGTGTGTGTGTGTGTGTGTGTGTGTGAGAGAGAGAGAGAGAGAGAGAGAAATGTGTGAGTCTCTGACTCTTCCTTTCTCTCCTCAGTCTGGTATCATGGGGAAGATCCTGAGAAACCCATTCCGTGCCGCTTCCCAGGTAACCCCCGCCCGCTCCAGTGACCCCCCCCTGGTGAAATTAGGGTGGTGTGGAGGTGCAGGACGCCCCACGGCGGGACATTTACTCATTTAGTATTTTTGTGTGGCCTTGTTTTTCAGGACAGGAATAAATCTGAGCCTGAGCAAGATGCTGGTGAAGGCTCTCCACCCACAGCACGACGTTCCGGAGCAAAACAGGTCACACCTTCCTTACCATGTGCATCTCACCCTGAGCACACCTGTGCATCTCACACTGAGCACACCTGTGCATCTCACACCACTGAGCACACCTGTGCATCTCACACCACTGAGCATACCTGTGCATCTCACACTGAGCACACCTGTGCATCTCACACCACTGAGCACACCTGTGCATGTCACACTGAGCACACCTGTGCATCTCACACCACTGAGCACACCTGTGCATCTCACACTGACCACACCTGTGCATCTCACACCACTGAGCACACCTGTGCATCTCACATTGAGCACACCTGTGCATTTAACTCTGACCACACCTGTGCATGTCACACTGAGCACACCTGTGCATCTCACACCACTGAGCACACCTGTGCATCTCACACTGACCACACCTGTGCATCTCACACCACTGAGCACACCTGTGCATCTCACATTGAGCACACCTGTGCATTTAACTCTGACCACACCTGTGCATCTCACACTGAGCACATCTGTCCAACACTCTCTGACCACACCTGTGCATCTCACACTGACCAAACCAGTCCAACACTCTCTGACCACACCTGTGCATCTCACTCTGACCACACCCCTTGTCGCTGTGTGAGCTTGCTGCTAGGGGTAATTAACTAACTCCTCCTCTTCCCCTCCCTCTCTCAGAATGGAGTTATGAACGGTATCCTGAAGAATCCCTTTCGTTCAGGGACCCAGGTAATCCTGGGAAAGCCCTGTTACTGTCTGTTACTGCACTCGGGGATGAGTGTTACTGTAGTGGGGATAAGTGTGTTATGTTACTGTTCTTTTATTAGAGTGTTTGGGAAATCATTGTGCTACTGTAGTTTTATTGGAACTTTAGGGGAATGACTGTTACTGTAGTTTTATTAGAATGTTAGGGGGATGATTGTTACTGTAGTTTTATTAGAACGTTAGGGGGATGATTGTGTTACTGTAGTTTGATTAGAGTGTTAGTGGGATGATTGTTACTGTAGTTTGATTAGAGTGTTAGTGGGATGATTGTTACTGTAGTTTGATTTGAGATTTGAGTGTTAGGGGGATGATTGTTGCTGTAGTTTGATTTGAGATTTGAGTGTGAGGGGATAATTGTTGCTGTAGTTTGAATAGAGTGTTAGGGAAATGATTGTGTTAATAGGGGACTCTGTTTCAGGAGAAGGACCAGGACTCTGACTCTGAAGAGAAGCCCACCGGCACTGAACATCAGCCAAAACACAAGCAAGTACGTCTGTCTGTCCCTGTCCGTCTGCCTGTCTGTCATTATATCTTTCTGCCAGTATTAGACTGTGTGCCTGTGTGTTGGTCTGTTGCTGTATACAGTGTATAATTTGGTAATTTGGCAGGTGCTTTTAACACTGTAAGCAAACATCATGGGCTAGAGATGGGCAAGGCTACAATAAAATAAATAAGCCATGAGCAGAGAGAACCGGACCAAGTGATTTTGTCTAAGGAGGGGACCAAGCTCTGAGCCCTGTGGGACACCATGTCGACCAATTCTACCAGGGTGGGTCTGATCCTCTGGTAGAATTAATCAACATGATATGAGGCTGTGATATCCATCTCTATAAGGGATGAGAAGCGTCCAGTGGTTAACGGTCTACTGTGTCAGTATATATTGATATATTAGTCTTTCAGTATGTCTGTGTTAGTCTGTCAGGTTGTAGCTATGGGTGCTTGTTGCAGTGTGAGTGTGCCCGTGTGTGTGTCAGTGTGTTGGCATGTCAGTTTGTGAGTGGTTGGGGAGGCGACTGTGTTGTGTGAGTAACCTTTGACCCTTGACCCTTCTTGTTTCCATCCCCCCAGAACGCTATGGTTGGAGCCATTTCCAAGCTGAATCCGTTCCGCTCTGCTTCCAAAGTAAGCCAGCTTTTCATTGTGTTTTATCCCGTTTTTGGGGTTTCCACACCAAGTCCTGCCCCCCTGTGTGCTGGTTTGATTCCCCACCACTATTGCAACCCCTCAATTGTAATGAGCTCATAGTGGTCTTTAAGTTGATGGTTAATTTCAGTTTAAGGATGAATTTCCCTCTTGAGGTCACATTATGTTAGAAATGGCTACGTGTGCCATGAGGAATTTCCCATATTCACATCCAAACACTTTTTTAATAAGTCAGATTAACAAGTACTTTCAGTCACGATAATAAACATAAACTATTCCTTTAAAAAATCTTGTATTTTCTAACTGAGTTAATTAAAGGAATTACAGTCCATTGTGAGGAAATAAAGTTCACAGCGCCAGGCCTGCGAAACAAAAAAGTTTATTTTGTGTATTTTGGTAGGTTTTGTTTTGTTGAAAAACGTTGAAAAAAATGCTGAACATAAACGCATGATATGAAATATTTTAATTGATAAAAAGGACTGGATTTAAAATAAAGTCGGTATACACGGTGGACCCCAGGGCCCAGGGTGAGACCTCCTCGGTGCTGGTGTGCTCTGTGCACAGGGGGAAAGTTTCACTGTCTGTAAGTGTGCCGTGCCAAACTTTTCAAAAACATGTCTTGTGTCACCTGACACCTTGTGCACTCTTTCTGTGGTGGAGAATAGGAAGGGGAAGGAGACTGGCGGTGGTTTTGGAAAAGTGTCTTACAGGATTCCATTGTGCCTTCAAGTGTTAAAGAAGAGCAACCGAATGGTGTGTCTGTGTGTGTGTGTGTGTGTGTGTGTGTGTGTGTGTGTGTGTGTGTGTGTGTATGTGTGTGTGGGTGTCTGTGTGTGTGTGTGTGTGTGTGTGGGTGTCTGTGTGTGTGTGTGTGTGTGTGTGCGCGCGCGTGGCTGTGTGTGTCTGTGTGTGTGGTGTGTGCGTGTGTGTGTGTGTCTGTGGTGTGTGTGTGTGTGTGTGTGAGAAGATCAATGCACAGGCAGATACAGCTGCAGCAACTGAAGTTATGCAGAATGTTATGTCGGAAAAACAGCTGAAACAGGTCTGTCAGGTCCTGCACCCACATGCATACACACCCACACTAGGGATGGTGCTGAATATAAATACCATGGTCAGCAACACTGATAATCCGTTCTCTCTAAATGTTTTCTCCTCCCGAATTTGGCCAATATCATTCGAATTTGGATCATTTCTTCCCACCTCTTTGATGCAATTTGTTCAGAAGTCAGTACCAAGTTTCTGAATTACACACACACACACACACACACACACACACCTACACACCTGCAGAGAGAATGCTATATACTCCTCCTTCCAAAACTTTACTAAGTATTTGGTCTAAAAATAACTGCGTTTTTAAAATTCACCAGACAATAGACAACAGGTGCTTTTACCCATGTGCAAACATGTAATTGTCTACTTGTGCTATTTGCTCTATTGTGCTTTGTATTTCTTTAACCACTTTTTGTGTTTTGACATGCACATTTTCGCGCTTTTCTCTGTGTTCCTGCAACATGCCTCAATACATTTTCCCTTAGCCCCTTACAATGAAACCCGCTATAATTTAGAAATACAAACACTGAAATTTATTCAGTTGTGTACTTTATTTCAAGAAAATATTTTTGCAATATGTGGTTTTGTAATCATTAGACATTAGATTGCTGCTGGTGTAAAAATCATCGATGTTGTAACGCTGGAAATGTCTGATGCTGCTGGACATCAGTATGACGGTAGTAGGTAGTAAAAAAGTGGCCTTTTTAGTTAAAACATTACAGAAACAGGTTGTTGGCTAATGACACACCCAGCGCTGGCTCGTGTGACCCTAAAATATCTGACCTGCCCCCCAAGGAGTGTGTCTTCCAAAAACAACTTCTCAGTGTACTTTCGAATTTATCTGAATACAAATACAAATAATTTTGTTGGTTCAAAAAATACAGATACTAATACAAATAGTGGCTTCTTCCTCCACCCATAACACACACACACACACACACACACTCATGCTGCCCATTTTTTGCTCATCTGTGTTTCAGGAGAGAGATCACAAACCTGAGGCAAATCTCCCCGTCTATGAGAATGTGGTCCCCACAAGCCAGGTGAGTGTGCATCCATGCATGTCCGCATGTGCACACAGACACACACACACGCAGACACACTCTCTCTCACACACACACACACACACACACACACAATACACAGAGGTATCTCATGCTGTCTATTTTTTATCATCTGTTTTAGGACAGTGATCAAAAACCCGATGAATACCCCCCTAGCTATGAGACTGTGGTCCACACAAGCCAGGTAGGTACATGTGTGTATGTGTATGCATATGAGTGTGTGTGTGTGTGTGTGTGTGTGTATATGAGTGTTTGTATGAGGGCGTGTGTACACACACACACACACACACACAATACACAGAGGTAACTCTTGCTGTCCATTTTTACTCATCTGTGTTCCAGGAGAGTGATCACAACCTTGAGGAAAATCTCCCCCTCTATGAGGAGGTGATCCCCACAAGCCAGGTTGGTACATGTGTGTATGTGTATGCATATGAGTGTGTGTGTGTGTGTGTGTGTGTGTACGTGTATCTGTATGTGTGTGTATATGAGTGTTTGTATGAGAGCGTGTGTACACACACACACACACACACACACACACACCAGCAGGTAACTCTTGCTGTCCATTTTTGCTCATCTGTGTTCCAGGAGAGTGATCACAACCTTGAGGAAAATCCCCCCCTCTATGAGGAGGTGATCCCCACAAGCCAGGTGTGTGTGTGCGTGCAACTGTGTGCCTTTGTATGCTTGTGCGTGTGTGTGTGTGTGTGTGTGTGTGCGTGTGCATGCGTGTGTGTGTGGTAAATGCGTTTTGTTTTGAGTGTGTTTGTGTGTTTTTCAGGAAAGGGGGGAGGGTGGACCATCAGAAGGAGAGGGGAAGAAAGAGAGGGAGGAAGCCCCCCGGGACAGAGTGGTACAGTACATTCCCTCCATCTCTCTCCCTTCTTCTCACTTCCTTCTTCTCTCTCTGAATGGCTCCTCTTCCCCATTGTGTTCTATTATGTATTGTAATAGTGCAATTATGCTACAAACCTAGTGTCGTTTCTCTGCTGATCATGTGACCTCATGCGTGCACTTCCTCTCCGGTGTCTTCCTCTCTTCCTGACCATCTTCTCTCATCACAACAGCCAAAGAAAGGGAAGAAACCCAGGAATCCCTTCCTTCCAGCAAAGGGAGCCAAGGTAGTGTGTGCATGCATGTGTGTGTGTGTGTGTGTGTGTGTGCATGTGTGCATAGGGCAGGGTAGGGTGTGTGTGTGTGTGCATAGGGGAGGGTGTGTGTGTGAGAGTGTGTGCACAGGGGAGGGTGTGTGTGTGAACGTGCATGTGTACATGTACGTGTGTGTGTGAGTGTGTTTGTGAATATGCATGCATACATGCATGTGGGCATATGGGAGGGTGTGTGTGTGTGTGCATGCGTACATGTTTGTGTGCATAGGGGAGGGTGTGTGTGTGTGCATGTGTAAGTGTATGTGTGAGGTAATCTCTCTCACTGTTTTTGTGCTCCAGGGTAGAACACGAAGGGAGCCCAGGAGTGAAGATGCCTCTGGGGACAAAAGCAGTGACCCAAAATCAAAATTTACACAGGTACCTGCACACCTACTGTCTTACCTGCACACACACTCATACCTGCACACTTACTCTCGCACCTACACACACTCTTACCTGTACACACACACTCACCTGTTCACTTACAGTCTCACCTGCACACACTCTCTCACCTGTTCACTTACTGTCTTACCTGCACACACTCTCTCACCTGTACACTTACTGTCTCACCTACACACACACACTCTCACCTGTACACTTACTGTCTCACCTACACACACACACTCACCTGTACACTTACTGTCTCACCTGCACACACTCTCTCACCTGTACACTTACTGTCTCACCTACACACACATTCTCACCTGCACACACACTGTCTCACCTGTACACAAACACACACACACACACACTCTGTTTCTCGCCAGGTAACGTTAACTCAGAAAGCTGTGGTAGATGAGAGGGGCTGACAGAGTTTTGTTTGGAGCAGGAATTTCCAGTTCTGTCCCCGGGGTTTTGTAAGAAGTCAGCTGGTGGAGGCATCAGGTGCTGAAGGTTTTAGGACGCCCTCCGGCCCCACACACCCTACTTCTTTTTCTTCTTTTTTTATTGTTTGTGGTGCACAGTGTGGTTTTATTTTTTAAAAGGGGGAACTGTGAGTAATAGTGTGTCGCTGATATGGAGTACGGCTTCTGTCTGGCAGTGGCTGTTATCTGCGAAATAAAAGGCGGCCTGTTCTCTGCACGTTGTTGGTCGAAGCCTAAGTGGGTCAGGCGCCACAGAGCGAACGAACAGCAATGTGTCCAAACCTGTCGTGTGGGATTCCCCTACCCTTTTGTTTGAGTTCCTCAACATCTGTGGAGGAAATAAGCCTTTGTTTTGGCACGGCTATCTGTATATCTGGGCGGACGCACCCAGCACAGCAGCATGAGTATTTGGCGGATGGCGGAATCTTTTTTCCGTACGGGACACCCTGTGTGTGAATGGGGGGGGGGGGGGGCGAGGGGGCGAGAAAAACCTGCTTCCCTGACCCGGATCCATTTGAACCCGAGAACTGTTCTGGGTTCCCGTGTGTGTGTGTGTGATAGGGAGCGCTTCTCTGTGTCTCCAGGGCGGGACACAGGACGGTGAGAAGGGGAAGCCCCCGAATTACTGGCTGGACGAATACCGCGCCGGTGGAACGGAGCCGGAGGCGACCCCGGAGGAAGAGGAACAGGTTTGCAGAAACATTCCCACACACCGTCGCAGCCACCGCCATTCCCATAGACTAGTATCAGTAGGGACGTTTCTGAATATTCAAAGTCAATCATGAGTTCTTGGCCATACAGTTCCTGGCCCCCCCCTTTCCCCTCCCCCACACCAGAAAGTGCTGTGTAATGTTTCTGCACAGGGAGGAAATGTGTCAATACATGTTATCAGATTATACAGGGCAGACCTGGGTCAAATACGTATTCGTTTTGGATTCAAATACTTTTCTGTGCTCTATTGATCTTGCCTGGTGTAACTGAGCCTGCCAATATGACCAGAAGGTGGGGTTTGCACTTTTTGAGAGTATTTCATTGGTTCCAATACACCAGACAAGATCAGTAAAGCGTAGAAAAGTATTTGAATCCAAAAAAAATACGTATTTGACCTAGGTCTGATCCAGGGCTAATAAGCATGTTATCATAATATCATTATTTTTTTTCTTATTGAATCAGTGGTTTCTAAACCTGTTCAAGCCTGACACTCAACCACAGTTTCATTATTACAGTAAATTGTGGGTGCTCCACATTGGTAGTGGATGAGGGAAGTTCCCACTCATCAGTGTAAAGGACTTTAAGCGTTTGAAAAAGTGCTATATAAATGCAATGATTCATTCATTCATTCAAATGGCATTCCCCATAGCCTGTAGGAAGCAGCCAATCATCAGAGATCAGCATGAATGAGCCTATAGGGAGCCACCAAATCATGAGAGATCAGCATGAATAAGCCTGTACGGAGCAGCCAATCATCAGAGATCTGCATGAATGAGCCTGTAGGGAGCAGCCAATCATCAGAGATCTGCATGAATGAGCCTGTAGGGAGCAGCCAATCATCAGAGATCAGCATGAATGAGCCTGTAGAGAGCAGCCAATCATCAGAGATCAGCATGAATGAGCCTGTAGGGAGCAGCCAATCATCAGAGATCAGTTTTATGAACAGCCAGTGATGTACAGTTTCTCCCCTGCAGGACGGTGATGGTCTCATGGAGTGGTGGAACAATGTGGAACGTGAGTCATGAGAGCATAAGCACAAATAAGCTCACACACTCTCTCTCACCCACACACACACACACATCCACACACACACACACACACACACACACACACACACATATACACACACCTACAGAATCAATGTTTGTCTGTTTGTCTTTCTCTCAATTTAATTACATTCAATTAAATAATTAAAACAGTAAATGCCATATAACACCAGACTACCAATGTTAAATGTGAAGACATGCCAAAAATGAATGTGACAGCACCGCTAATAAATAATAAAATGGTCATCATGGTCATAAATGTTGATGTAATGTACAGTGTCTCTCTCTCTCTGCAGAGTGGGATGAGGTGTCTCAGGATGATGAGGATTTAACTGAGAAAGAAGAGGCTAAGTACGAGTCACTTCTCTTCACTGTGTCTGTGACAGCTCTGTGTCAATCATTCGCTCTCTTACTCACGCACATACTCACTCTCTCTCACACACACACACACACACACATACTCACTCTCTCACACACACACACACACACACATACTCACTCTCTCTCACACACACACACACACACACACACACACACTCTCTCTCTCTCACTCATACACACACTGGCTCTCTCACACATACTCTCTCACACACACAAACTCTCTCTCTCAGTGCAGTGTTAATATCGCTCTCTCTCTCAGTGCAGTGTTAATATCGCTCTCTCTCAGTGCAGTGTTAGTGTCTCTCTCAGTGCAGTATTAGTGTCTCTCTCTCAGTGCAGTGTTGATGTTTCTCTCTCAGTGCAGTTTTGATGTCTCTCTCTCTCAGTGAAGTGTTAGTGCCTCTCTCTCGGTGCAGTGTTGATGCCTCTCTCTCGCTCTCTCTCTCTCTCAGTGCAGTGTTAATATCTCTCTATCTCTCAGTGCAGTGTTAGTGCCTCTCTCTCTCTCTCAGTGCAGTGTTAATGTCTCTCCTCCAGGGCCTTCGCGCTGACGGCGGACAAGGTGCAGAAGGCGATCCGTGTTTTTAACAAGCTGTTCACTGAGCGTGCGGAGGGCCTGTGGCAGCACGTGATCGACCTGCGCACCATCGCCGATGGCATCGACCGCTTCAACAAGAAGACCAAGATCGCCGCCATCACCGGCGGCTCCACTAGCGCCGTGGGCGGCATCGCCACCATCGCCGGACTGGCCCTGGCCCCCGTCACCATGGGAACCTCGCTGATCGTCACGGCGGTGGGGCTGGGCGTGGCCACGGCCGGCGGCCTGACCTCGGCCTCCGCCAGCATCTCCAACACCGTCAACAACTCCCTGGACCGCAAGAAGGTGGAGAAGATAGTGGAGGACTACCAGTCCAAGATGGCCGACATCAGCAAGTGCATGAACTTCATCAAGCAAGGGATCGAGAACCTGCGCAAGTACGACGTGGTGAAGATGAAGAACCACGCCTACAACCAGGACTTCCCCGTGCTCACCAACATCTACGAGGATGGTGCCATGGCCAGCAAGGCCATCCTCATCAACACGGGCGAGATCATGCGGGTGGTGCAGATCGCCAACGTGGCGGGGAGCACGGCCGCGCGTGCCGTGCAGATCGCCAGCCTGGCCACCGGCGTGCTCACCGGCCTCTTCGTCGGCATGGACATCTACTTCGTGGCCAAGGACTCGCGCGAGCTGAAGAAGGGCGCCAAGACGGAGTTCGCCGCCAAGATCCGGGAGGTGGCGGAGCAGCTGCACGAGGGCCTGGTGGAGCTCAACGCCATCCGGGAGGAGCTGCAAGACGCCAGCAGGAACAGCTTCACTTGAACTACGTTTCCCACAATCCTCTTCTGCAGTAATCTGGACTTAGTTTCCCCACAACCCTCTTCTATCATCGAAACTGTTCCTCAGCTGATTTCACTTTCCCCATGATCTTCTCCTGTTGTCATTTAATCTCAATTTTCCACCACTTCTCTGAAGTTTTCTTACTTACTCCAGTTTAGCTCTGCCTTCATCTAAATGCACTTTCCCATGATCCTCTTCTGCTCTCATCTTAAGCCTCTTTCACACAATCCTCATCTATGTAAACTCTACGCTCATCTAAACTCCTTTGTTTCACAATACTCTGCTGCTATCAGAATTCCCTTTCCCATAATATTCTTCCTAATTATCCTGTGAATACAACACCCTTTGCTGCTTTGTTGGGGTGTAAAGTGTCATAGAACATCTGAAGGGGGGGGGGGGGGAGCTGTAGGAAGTGGGGTCCAGAGGTCATCGAGTTTGTCAAGCTCTGAACCTCACCTCCCATAATGCTTTGTGTTAAAGGATTAATGATGATCTACCTGTTGAACGCAGTTTTGACCTGGACGAAAACCGTTTTTCCCCACGTCGAACAATGCAGAGAAGCATTTGAGCAACACTAGTGAACTTAAACCACACCACTGCTTGTTCCTGCAGTAGGGAGTAACAAGTGAACATTGTAATTTTTAATGCTATTTCTTTAATGTGTTTTCCTTTACAATATGTAAATAGACTTGGATATGACCTAGTTTCACTAATATTTGGGATTGATTCGTTTTCAATTTGCTGTTGTGTATTTTTGTCACATTTTCAGGATGTGCAGTTTGAAAATTCTTGAACTACAAATGTTATTTTTTATAAATTTTGCACATTTTTTTAATACTCACATTTTTTTTAGTTTAGTTTAAATGCTTGGACCCTCATACCATCACGTTCGGTGACTGGATCAAAATGTTGTTTCTTTCTTTTTTGTTGAGAGTAGTGGAATTTAGGTGGTTCCAAACAGATAGTTCACAAATCTTTCACGATGTAATGTTTTCTGTTTTGCTTGGAAAATTCTGCTGTGTTCCTGTAATTGTCAAAATATGGTATTGACATTTAGCACAGCTTGCCTTCTGTGAAACTTGTGAATGATAGCCTGTTGCTCTGAGGGTTTCAAATTCCCCACCTACAGGACACAGGCATTTAAGTCCTTCATGTTGGCCTCTCCTGGGCCAGCATTAACAGCTCTGGATGAAAACACTACATTCCTCAACTCTGTGTTTTGATTACACTCAAAATGGTCTATGCGGTACTGTTGTATGTAACTGGAGACCGTGGCCATTTTGTTTTTCCAAGAGGTGTCAAACTATCCTTTCCGCACACTGGTTTGAATCCTTTATTTATTTTTAACTCTGTGTTTTAGTATTAAATTATATCTTTTGTATAGATGAGACTTCTGTCGTCAGTTTTAAACAAGATACATAAAGTTATTAGAGATTAAAGTATACATAGTGTTTAAATGACTGCAATAAAGTATTCGTATTCTTTACAAGAACCTGAGTAATATTCATTGGGTAACTACATCAATTATAATCCACTGAATGTTTCTTAATAATGAAATAATGGTAGAATATGACTCATTAGTTTTCCATATATCGCCACACGCTCTGCTTCAGGGATTTTCGAATCAGCAGAACCTGCATGACGCAGTGAAACAGCATTGTAGCCTAATTATAGAAAATGGGTCGTTCTCTGACACTGCCATGTTTGCGGTGTCGGGGTTTCAGTGATAAATACAGCGAGGGTCACGAGCCATAGGAATGTGCACGGGAAGCAAAAATAGCGAGAGTTCGACGCGAAAGTTTCACCCCCAGGCCGAGAGACAGCGTGTATTCGTGTCACTGGGTGTGAACGCTTTCAGGTGGGCCAGTGAATCGCAAGCCGCTGTTATGTTGTGGGTACATCCCAAATCGTAAGATTTCAATACTGAAATAAGCGTATTTTGTAACAGCCTGTTATAGCCTATAGTGTAATTGAAAGTAAGGAGGTAAATGTAATATGAACGTCATACTCGCTCTCCAAACGCTCTGATAAAGCGAACCGAAAATCACATCCAAGCCGAGAACACAGAGGTTGGGGATGCCTTCCACTCAGCCTCCGCTTACCACGCCCCTTTCCCAGGTGAGTTTGACGCTGTAGGGCGTAAAAGGAGAGATACCGGCTATGATTAGAATCACCCTCCACCGAGAGCCAAGTGGGAAGGAGTTTTTTTTTTTTTTTTTTGGATGAGTTTCGCATTAGCCTACCTGTGCATTGTTCCTGCTGAAAGAACAAAGACTGTGAGTCATGCAGGAGAACCAAAGTGTTGTGCGGAGTCTAAAAAAAAAGCAGGAAATCTGTCAAACACAGGGGGGTGGTTTTGCTGTGTTGTAGTAACACCTTATTGACATGTTGCCGATATAACTTTGTAAGAGTGCTACTGACATGGAGCGGGTGGGTGTGGTCATACGTTTACGCGTTAAAGTCTTTTGAAAGTCGACGCCTTTACGTAGGCTGCAAACGACACGAGGTAAGCATTAAATTTAATGACACTTTAATTCACAGCTGTTCTGTGTGCACTGTTACACAACTACGTAGGACATTGCGTTCTCTCGGTTCTGATCAGTGGTGTCGAAATAGTTTTGGAAGGAATTTTAGTGACCGCAACAATCAAAACACCTAACACCTACGCTGACTCATTGTATACTGTTTTTAGGTGGGACAATCTAAGAACACATTAAAACACAGGCAGAAAAAAAGCTGTGTTATTAATATACTTGCTCCGTATTCTTTTCCACCGTCCTGCTCGAGGAATAAACTTGTAAACGCGTTTACTGCGATTTGAGTCTGCGATGTTCGACTTCGAATGGTTAGTGACTTCAAACGAGGTTAGACACCTTAGTTTTTTTAAAAATAAAAAAAACATCTCCATTCGACACTCCATATGAAATTTATTTGAAAATATCATGATACGCGGCGGTGCGTTAGTGTGGAAGAGAGCGAATGAAATGGTTTTGTTACGGCGTTGGTTTAAGGAAATCGGCAGCTGCTTATAGATTTTAATCTTATTTTTATTGTGTATGTGCTATTGTGGAGTGTAACAAAATTGACGTCTCGATATTAGTCTTACTCCAGCTGATTACGGGGCACGGGGGTAGACGATGCAAGAGACAGAAAAAAAAATCGTAAGACCATACCTCTGCATTTCCATCGTGATCTTCTCTAACACTTTTACCTAGACTGGACACCTGAGGTGTATCAAATTTTTTCACTGCCTACGGTCCTTTGCCGTTGTTTATTTAATGTAGTTTGTTCTTAAGGTGTTGTTATTCTTTGTTATAATTCAGTTTGTTGTTTTCATAATATCAGAATTTCTTGCCGACTTAATATGGTTTGGTGGGAGTATTTTTACACTGAGAAGGTTGAGTTGTATGGTTTAGTTGAAGAAGAAAGATTGTGACCTACATGTGTGGTTGTGGTAGTGATTACTGTAAATTGCATGGTCTCTCCAGTGTTAAGATTGTGAGATGTGTGGTCATGTGGTGATAAGAACTAAGTTTGTGTGGTTGTATTGCAGGAGTAGAAAGGAAGAAATGATTGGCACACTTGCGTGCATGCATAAATAAATAAATTAAATAAATGAACAGTTTAATTCACCATACAAACTGGTTGATGCTTCGACCACCATCTTCTCACGAAGGCCTGTGAGGTCAAACTTCAACCGTTTTGCATGATAGAATAAACACCATTGCTTGCTTTGTTTACCATTTACCATTTGCTTACCATTTACCATTTTTGGAGCTTTGAGCTGGTCTTTTCTTCCTTTCTGTTCTTTACGTGTTCTGATGACCCAGCTCCTTGTGTAAAGTTTTTTTTGGTGTGCGCATGTTTGCTCTGATACCGTGTATTACCCGGGGTACAATGTTCCGTGACTGTTTGTTAAGCAGAGATAACGCTGAGTTGGCGGTTCCTGTTGCCGTGGTGAGACGTTGTGCATTTGGGCTCTTTCTCTCTCTTGCAGTAGGAAGATGGAGCAGTGTCTGCCTCCAACAGATGTTAAACAGCTGAAGCCAAAACCGGTGAGTACAGGCACTCGATAGGCTAAACCAGGGGTTCCCAAACCTTTCTTTTTATATTTTTTATTTTTTGGAGATCTTTTCCCACAGCCCACCTGATATGATCTGACCTGATTGGCGGAACGTATTTAGTACAAATCACATAAAATGAAATGTGGAGATCGACAAAAAATACACCTGGGGAAAATGTCTCTCTCTAACCACAATTCTAGAATCGTCCGTCCGTCCCCCCCACCCCGATTATAATGTGCTTTGGGGGCCCTGGAAGCTCTTTGATGGTTTTTCATAGTCGGGAGTATAGCTACCGGTTGCCCACCTCAAGTGGGCCTCCCAAGTGTTCTTTTGGGCACTGCTGCATTGAGTTTTGACTTAGCATTCTCACGCAGGGATTATCGTCTCTTATAGGGAGGTTGACCCAGAGAAGGCTTTACAGGTTAGTGGGACAACTATGTGTGGTATTTTTTCTCAGCAAGTAAGCTCCAAAATTCCCCAAAGGGGTTTTTTTTTTTTTTTTTTGCCTGCACTGGATTTCAAAGGAATGTTATCCTGCAAGGTCCCACAATATCATTCCTGACCATTGCCTCCAGGTGGGAAAGAAAAGGTGATTCAGTTCTGGAGGCAGTGTCATCTACCTTTTGTATCCATGTCAAATGGAAGAGGAAAACCTAAACTCATTCATTCCCTTGACACTGAAGTTCTGAGCACTTGTTTACAGTTGGGCAGATCGCTGCTCTGCAGCTCCAAATATAGGAGGTTTAATTTTTCCCCTTGAAAGCTTGGAAGGAGCTGTTCACGTCCACTACGTTTTAGCCCTTTCCCTTGCATTTCTAGATTAAGCTCCTTCTGCATGCTGATCAATTCTGTTGAACTAAATCCCAGTGCTACTGCTTAACTTCGAGATGCTCGTGTTCTGACTGTTCAGAAAGGGGAAGAACCTCTGATTTCAGGCAACAGTTCCCTAAACTGCTGCAAGTCTTTCCCTCTGCTCAGCCACCTGTGTGAATCAAGAGGTCTGCATGCTCAGCCTTGATCACCTCCTGGTGAGGTCGAAAGGGCCATCTTTGTTTTTAGACACCTGGTACGAATAGAACAGTCGGTGCAACATCCGTTACTGTCCTCATATTCAAAATCTTCCCACAGAAAGATTGTTGGTGAAGTGTGCAGAAGATCCACTTTTGTCCAAAAAAAAACTTGATGAATGCTTGGAAATTATCCCGCCAGAGATCCTTTTGTCCTTTAGTGGCAAGATTGTGAGCTCTCCCTCTGAATAAAAATGCACAGCGGTGCCGCGTCGATCACATCTTCATTGAACTGAACTGAGGAACACTCGCAGGCATCAACTTCCTTCTCTCAGTTTTTCATTCAAATCAGTTCCTCGTTGCTGAAATCTGTGGGACAATTGCTGGATGACTGCATGTCACTTTTGTTCTTGAAGTCCCCAAAAACATGTGTGCTGCCTCTAGATATGACATTCTGATCATTTCTTTGAAGAGGTTTTGCACCTGACCAGAAGCACTGATCTGATATTAAGCCAAGGCAGCTACAACTGCTTATGTGGCAGGCTTCAAATGGCCTGGCTCTCTGAAAATAGAAAGTTTATTTCCAGGACCTTCCCCTTCCAAATCTCACTTAGCTGGCTAATCCCTCTCGTTCTTGTGCAGAGATCTGTAATAATGTTAATCTTTTTTTTTATATATTGGCAAAGCATTGGCTGCCATACAATAATAGATCCACATGTGTGTGTGTGTGTGTGTGTGTGTGTGTGTGTGTGTGACAAATTTGACCCCCCATTTCTAGTCAAAGTGGAAGGTTTTCAGTTTCTTCTTCCAGCACTAATTTTTGTAGGCTATGCTAAAATTACATTACATTTACTTGGCAGACGCTTTTATCCAAAGCAACGTACAATAAGTAAAATCATGTATGCTACTTAGTTAAATTCTTTCATGTGTGTTGCTTGTATGTTTCTTTCTTTCCTTAAATTTAAGAAAATTCTGAATGGGATGATTTGTTTAAAGGGTGAGCTCGTGTTGCAGTGGTAGTGTATAACAGTTAAAAAAGACTAACATGCCACACATCATCTCACACCACAAGCAAGAAATTAAAAGAATATTAATTTTACGTTAAAATAAAACTGGAACGTCAACCAGTAACCGCTCCATGATAGACTGATAGATCACAATCAACTGGTTGGGCAGCCCTGATCTAAATTCCTACCACATCACATGTGACTGCAGGTTTGCAAACAAGCAAATGCTCAGAAGAAATAATTTGTTTTCCTCTCCAAATAGACTTGGAGGGTATGGGGATAGACATGCGCTCTCCTGAGTCAGCGTGTGAACTCCTGGGTCAGGGTGCGTGCTCCCCAGTTGACGGCTGATTAGACGGGCCAGCAGTTTAAATAAATAAATGAAATTTAAAAAACGGTAACGTGGTTCAGTCTGTTTGACCTCAGTAGATTCAGCATTAAAAGCTTTTAAGGTTTGAGATCAAAAATGTGATTAGAATGTTCTTAACTTAACATTATAATGCAGACGTAACAATCACTGCTGGTAACTGAAAGCAATGGAGTTCTAGAACACTTATGTAGTTCGTTGACAAAAACATTCCAAAATACCTACTCTCCAAAGGGGTTCAGTGTCCCTGAGGATATTTGCTGGCCATGTGCATTGCGTGGTTGTGGAGTCACAGACAAAAGCTGCATATTCGTCGTATTCAATAGGAGTGGGAGAAAGATTGAGGTTCTCCTTTCTGTGTTCCTCCTGTAGCTCAAACCGCCTCACCCTCCACCCAAACCACCTCACCCTCCGCCCAAACCCCCCCAGGCTGTGCTCAAACCGACCTCTGAGGTAAGGCTGTCTGTCCGCCCCATGGCTCTGCCTTTGCCTGTCCGTCAGTCTGTCTGTTTCCACTCTCCTGGAGCTGCAACTGATATCTGTGTGTCAGTCAAGGTCCACTTGCCCTCTCAGATCACCGTTATGATCTGAGAAACATTTATCTCCACACCTGAGTCTAACCTGTTTAAAATGGAAGACTGATTTGACTGGGTGACAATGGTTTGCATATGTGCCTTTGAGGTGTACTGTATGTGCGTGCATGTGTGAGCATATGAGCATTGTGTTTGTCTTTATTAGGTCAATGGGAATTTGAGGCAGATTGAGAGGACGGACAGAACCGCTCAAATTCTGGCGCCTCAGCATAAGTCCAGGCATGAGGTAGGCAAATCTACACCCGCACTGCAGTAACCTCAGCCAATCACGTGCCTGCACTGCAGTCACCTCAGCCAATCGCACACCCGCACTGCAGTCTCCTCAGCCAATCGCACGCCCACACCGCAGTCACCTCAGCCAATCACGTGCCTACACAGCAGTCACCTCACTGGCCACACCACATTGACCTCAGCCAATCGCACACCCGCACCGCAGTCACCTCAGCCAATCGCACCACAGTCACCTCAGCCAATCGCACGCCCGCACAGCAGTCACCTCAGCCAATCGCATGCCCGCACTGCAGTCACCTCAGCCAATCGCATTCCCGCACTGCATTCACCTCACTGGCCGCACCGCAGTGACCTCAGCCAATTGCACACCCACACCGCAGTCACCTCAGCCAATCGCACACCCACATCAGTCAGCTCAGCCAATCGCACACCCGCACCACAGTCACCTCAGGCAATCGCATGCCCGCACCAGTCACCTCAGCTGATAGTACGCCTGCACTAGTGATTTAACCAATGCACGCGGATAAATCCTGATTGAATGCAGTTGAGTGTGTAAGTTTGTCGTTGCGTTTGTGTTTACAGCAGCACCTGAGGAAGAGCAATGAGACCCAAGAGCTGAACCTGCAGGTAAACTCACAAAAAAAGCACACAAGGACATTCCAGAATTAGGACATAGCAGCTGTAATGGAGGAGAGAAAGAGAGGAGGAGGAGGGGAGGAGGAAGCACATAGAGCAAGAGGGGTTAGTTTTGGTTCTGTCAGCAAAACCAGGTGGAAATAAGTTGCATGTAAAATACTGTTCTCTTATCAGGAAATATATTTAGCATTGGCTGGCTTGCCGAGTCAAGCAGTAGAGGCAAGGACTTTCAGGATTTCCAGAGTCCAGTCTTGATACAGTGCTGAATGCTTTCTCATCAGTAGGCCTAAATAGCAAACCTAGATGGGCCGAATGGCCTGTTCTCATCAACTATTCTTATATTTCTTAAACATAGACAATTGACGCACATATTCCCTGTGTTTACTGTAAATGGTCTGCTCAATGTTGATGAACATTTTTTGCAGGAGAACAACAATGACTCCAGAACAGAGAGGCTGTCACAGAATGAGGTGAGTCTTTCTGGGGGAAAAAACCTGGCTGTATCAGCACTGTGTGGGGTTAGCTCAGTGATGTCTCGTTGGAGAAGCTGAGCTGTATCAGCAGTGTGTGGGATTGGCTCAGTGGTGTCTCGTTGGAGAAGCAGGGCTGTATCAGTACTGTTATCAGGTGGGGAAAAGTCAGAAGAAAAAGTTAGTTATTTTCTAGAATATTTCAATTTTGAAGGAAGTGAAGAAAGAACAAAAACACCAGATCTACAACACAGGCACTGGCTGGCTTATCAGTCATGATCCTTGTAGTGCGGTACTAATGTTAGAGGTCATTGTTATTCTTGTAGTGCTGTATTAATGTTAGGGGTCATTGTTATCCCTGCAGTGCTGTAGTAATGATTAGGTTAATTGTTTTCCCTGTAGTGCTGTACTAATGTTGCGTACCACGTTTACACTTAGATTGACAGAGAAGCAAGCCAATCGGAGAGCACTACAAATCCGAGAGAGGAGACAGACAACCGACAAGTATGCGTGTGTCTGTGTGTGTGTGTGTGTGTGTGTGTGTGTGTGTGTGTGTCAGAGAGAGAGCGAGACTGTTATGGGTACTGTATAAAGAATTGCAATATGGAGCTTTAAAAATCCATAATGATCTTCACCACAATTAATGGAGCAAATCAAATGTGTAAAATAAACAAATGTGACTTTAGTGCATTAGTGGCTTCAATCTTCACTCAGGTCCTCACCAACTACTTTATCTTCTATTTCGCTCTTCCCTCTCAGGAAAAAGGAGTGTCCGGTGGAATTTTCCAGAAACCTTCAAAAGACAGAACCCCCACCTTCACTGTGAGAAATGCTTTGTTTTCCTTGGTGTAGTATTACCTGGTTTTCCATCATACTCGTTTCCGTTTTTTTTTTTTTTTCCTTCTTTTGTTCTTTTCCATTTGATCTTGTTGACCCTTCTGTCTGTTCCAGAGCTACTTAACGGATGTTTATCCAGAGAAAGACAAAAACCAACTTGGCAAACAGGTGTGTTTTCAGGACTTGAGTAGGTAAATACATGTGGGTGCATGTATTCACTCACTGGTCTACAGCTCAGGCATTCACAGATCGTGATTATGTTGCCGATAAGGGTCTATGCCTGGGCTGCCCGGCCCTGGTCCTGGAGATTGACTGTCCTCCAGCCCTAACAAAGCACACCTCATTCAACAGCTAGAGATCTTGTTTAGCTGCTAATTAGTAGAATCAGGTGTGCCAAATTAGGGTTGAAATGAAAACGTACAGATCTGCAGGAACAGGATTGGGTGCCCCTGGTCTGTGCTATGCTGTTGGTGACTGTTGAATTGGCAATGAGCTGAAATTGTGAACTATTGTGATGATAGTCTGTTGGCTCTGAGGAAGGGAGCTGTATGATGATGACTTACCTGTGGGTGGGTCTCAGTTGGAAATGTAACAGACAGTATGTCCGTGTGACCAGATAACAGTAGCGGGCGTGGGTGTACGTGGGTGTATGTAAGTGCACGTTATTGCATACAGACTGAACAAACAGTACTACTGCGAGATTGCGGTTCTATTGAGAACTTTTTCCACAGTGGCCAAAGTTTCACTCACCCAAAGACCTGTCCCCATCCTCCATTAATCCAAGCCTTTCTGTCTGTCCTGCTCATATCCTCCCCATTTAAAACAACTCTATTAACCGTCTCATGTCTATCTAGGAGAAAGGAGGAATGTTGAGCGGAATGTTCAGATCCAAATCTCCAAAATCTTCTGAGCGTACCCTACCTGTACAGGTAACTATATCAACACGATACCTGTTAGTATACATTTACCTGTGTGAAACACTGGTGGTAAATGACCTCTCTTTCACAGGAAGATGAATCTACACAGAGTGAACTCTCCACCAGCAATGATAATCTCTCTGACACCAACATAAAGGTGAGTGTCTATCTGTCTGTTCTGCCTGTACCCTCCCCAGTTAAACAGATTCTATAAACCCTCCCATGTTTCTTTAGGAGAATTTAGGGGGAATGTTCAGCGGCATGTTCAAAAAACCTCACAAACCTGCTGGAGGTGCTACACCTGCACAGGTAATTTTCTTTGTTTTAATCATTGGTGTACAGGGAGCGTTGTACCAGAGCCAAGAACAGCAATAACCAGTTTGGAACATGGAATAAATTAGCCTGACTGTCTCTCACTTTCAGGGGGATCTTTCCACACAAGGCGAACTCTCAGGCAGAAACAACAGCAACCTCTCTGACAACAACAACACAAATGTGAGTCTGTTTGTTCCGTCAATTCAAATGGATCATAATTGTGCACTGCCCTAATCTAAGAGTCTCCAAGGGTACAGGTGTCCCTTCTTTTGTGAAATACCATCTCTTTCTCAGGAAAATCTCTCTACAAACGCCAAGCTATCAGCCAGCAATGACAGTCTCTCTGACAATAACATGAAGGTGAGTCTTTCTATTCAGTAATTTCTCAAAGGGTCAGTGTTTCGGTCCAGCTGTAAGTTTCACTCACAAACTCCTCTCTTTCAATCTCTCCATCCCTCTACCTCTCTCTCAGGAAAAGGGAGGGATGTTCACTAGAATGTTCAAAAAGGCCTCTAAACATGCTGAGCACACAGTACCTGCACAGGTAACTGCAACACACCTGTACAGGTGTCTCTCTTAGTGCTTTACCGTACTCTCCCTGTACAGGTAAATACTCTACCTGTTTACATTGATACTCATCTGAATATACTGTACTAACGGCTGTTCCTTTCTCAGGAAACTGGATCTTTACATTGTGAACTCTCAGCCAGTGATGACAGCATGTCTGACAGCAGTACAAAGGTGATTCTCTCTGTCCAGTCATCACAAATCAGTGTTACTCTCTAGCTGTTTATATTCTACCTGCCACATTTCTCCCTCTGTCCTATATGACCTGCTTCTTATTTAGAATACATCTCCCCAAACCTGTTTTTATTTATTTTATTTATTTTTAAATATTGCTTAGTTTCACATTTACTGCCAGTGCCCAGGTCTGGCTGTACTTCTCCAGAGGTTCTTGGCTTTGCTGTAACTCTGGTTAAGTTATTCATCTGAATTTATCCCATAGGAGGAAACCCGCAAATGGAGTCCAACATAGTGGCCAGTTTGTAAATAGAAATGTTAGATGGTTCTTGAGTTTAGCTGTAGCTCTTTGAATCATTATAGGTTGTCCATCTCTCTTTCTCAGGACAACCTTTCTACCGATAACAAACTCTCAGGCAGCAATGAGAATCTTGCTGACAATAACACAAAGGTGAGTCTTTCTGTTCCGTTAGTACTCCAGATATGACTGTTTCTGTCTGAGTGTATCTGTTACTCCTGCTACATTCCTCCATCTCTCCATCCCTCTTTCTCTCAGGAAAAGGGAGGGGTGATCACTAGAATTTTCAAAATGACCTCTAAACCTGCTGAGCACACCGAACCTGTACAGGTAAAAATACTACACCCTGCACTCTTGTCTGTACACATTAACATCTGTATGAATGTACTGCATTAACCACTTTGCCCTTTCCAGGAAAATGAATTGGACAGTGATGACAGTCTCTCCGATAACAACACAAAGGTGAGTGTCTGTCTGTCCGTCCATCCTGCATCTGAGCTTCTCATTTAAAGACGCTAACTCCTGCATGCCTCGCTAGGAGAAAGGAGGAATGTTCAGTGGAATGTTCAGATCCAAAGCTTCCAAACATTCTAGGGATCCTACACCTGCACAGGTAAGTGTCCGTCCCTGTGTTTCTGTTTATACACCCGGTAGCTCTGTCCGAGAGGCCAGCGGTGAGAAGTCTGCTTGAAACACAGATTTCTTTATTTCCTCTTCCCTCTCCCAGGACAGTCTTTCAACTCACAGTGAACTCTCAGGCAGCAACGAATGTCTCTCTGAGAACAACGCTAAAGTGAGTCTCTGTTCGATTTTTACTCTACACACAAGTGCTTCTGTTCAAGTATATCTGTAAAACCTACCATCCTTCTCCCACTCCATCACTGTCTCTCTCTATGTCTCTCTCTCAGGAAAAAAAAGGAGGGATGTTCACTGGAATGTTAAAAAAAGCCTTTAAACCTGCTGAGCTCACAGTACCTGCACAGGTAACCATATTAATACTATACTGTAATCTATTCGTGGGAGTAACCATGTTGGCACTGTATCCTACCTGTACAGAATAATAACTGTGAAAATCCTGTGGTAAATGACCTCTCTTTCACAGGAAGATGAATCTGTTGGGAGTGAACTCTCAGCCAGCAATGACAATCTCTCAGATATCAACACAAAGGTGAGTGTCTGTCTGTCTGTGCCATGCCTGTGTCCAACCCAGTTAAACAGGCTCTATTAACCCTCTCATGCCTCTCTAGGAGAAAGGAGGAATCTTCAGTGGAATGTTCAGATCCAAATCTCCCAAACGTTCTAAAGATCTTACACCTGCACAGGTAAGTGCCTTGTCTTGCATTTGTTTTTAATGTAGAAGTAGCTATTTACCTACGTAACAGTGACCAGTCTACAGTGTGGAGTATTTGTCATCTCATAAGTGACTTCTTTATAAATATTTTGTAGCATTCAAGTTTTTACTGGATCCATTTGAGTATTACATTCAACAGCATGATATGCGATCTGGTGTTTTTAAATTGGAACTGAATATTGTTTTTGAAGCATAATTTTTGGCTTAATTGTAAAAAGGAAAAATATGAGGTACTGCAGCTCCAAAGGCCCCAGCCAGTACCCAGTTAACATTTATGCAAGGTTGGCGAAAATTGAGAACTTGTGGAACTAGTTTCTTGGATACATAGGAAATGTGGTAGAGCAGTAAAATATATGAATATATATTTTTTAACTTAACAAGTCTAGCCTTGTACTTGTAAAAATGGTTTTTTGCTTTTTTTTTTTTTTTGGATTTCAAGAAGCGTATCGAATAAATCTGTCCCAAAATGAAAAGCCTTGCTCAGTGGGGTGTTCAAAGTGGCATCTAACCCTGCTGAGCACACAGTACCTGCACAGGTACAAGTATTAACCACTGCACTGTATGTGTACACATTAATGTCTGTCTGAATATACTGCACTTAACACTCTGTCCTTTCCAGGAAGGCGAATCGCAGGACGAACTCTCCGCCAGCAATGAGAGTCTCTCGGATATCAACACAAAGGTGAATATCCATCGGTCCGTTTGTCTGTCTGTCCTGCATCTTCGCTTCCAATTTGAAAATGTTAACTTCTGCATGCCTTTCTAGGAGAAAGGAGGACTGTTCGGTGGAATGTTCAAATCCAAGTCCGACAAAACGTCTGAAGATCCCGCACCTGCACAGGTAAGTGTCTCTTCCTGTGTTCTTGTTGCGTACGCACAGGTAGCTCTTTGCCTCCTGAGTGGGCAGCAGTGGCAAGTTTGCTAGGAACTCTGATAGATCTGTCTCTCTGTCTCTCTCCCTCAGGACAATGTTTCTACACACAGTGAACTGTCAGCCAGCAACGACAGTCTCTCTGACAACACAAAGGTGTGAGTCCCTGCTCAGTCATTCTTCTCATGACTCTACATGGCAGTGGTTCTGTCCCAACTATTTCTATTCCACCTTCCACAAGAATAAAAAAAAAGAAAACTTTAATATCAAAAGGAATGGGTGTGTCCATTTTACCTAACGACTAATGACCAGCACAGTCCAAGCATGCTGGGAATGATGTAGGTGTCCTGGCGGCTTTACCCCTGGTAGAGGCATGCGGGTTATGACAGGGGTATGCTTTTTATGAGTTTGCCTTTTGAATACTGATAGTCCGGTCAAGTTTGGGTATATTGATCTGTTTATTATACATGCTATTTTTAGTGGTTTCTTTCTCCATTTCTTTCTGTCTGTCTCCATTCTGTCTTTTTCTTGCTCTCACCCACCGCCCTCCTCTCTCTTAGGAAAAAGGAGGGATGTTCACTGGAATGTTCAAAAGAGCCGCTAAACCTGCTCAGGTAATACTGTTCTCTACCTGTACAGGTATCTGTGTTTACAGCGTGTAGTATACCTGTACACATTAATGACCCTTGGAATATACTGAACTCACTGCTTTTATTTTCACAGAAAAATGAATCGGCAAGCAATGAACTCTCAGCCAGCAACGAAAATCTCTTGGATATCAACCCAAAAGTCAGTACCTCTCTGTCCTGCCTGTACCCTCCCCAGTTAAACAGACTCTATTAGGCCGCCTGGGTAGTGTAGAGGTATAAGCACTCGCCTACCCGGGTTCAATCCCCAGTAGTTCTTCCAGCTTGGTCAGACGTTCCTGTGAACACAATTGGCAGTGTTCGCGGGTGGGAGTCGGCGAGGGTATGAGTCCTGATCGCCGCATTAACGACTCCTACTGGTTGGTCAGGACGCCTGTTCAGCAGGAAGGGGATCTGGGGGAGATAGCGTGAGCCTCCGCGCGCATTACACTCTCCCAGTGAAACTCCTCACTGTCAGGTGAAAAGAAGTGGCTGGTGACTCCACATGTATCGGAGGAGGCATGTGGCAGTCTCCACCCTCCCCAGACCAACAAAGGATAGCGCATTGAGCAGGACTGTGATACACATTGGGAATTGGTATAATGACTAAATTTGGGAGAAAATGGCAAAAAAACAGACTATTAACCCTTTCATGTCTCTCTAGGAGAAAGGAGGGATGTTCAGTGGAATGTTCAGAAAATCTCCCAAACCTGCTGGAGACGCTACACCTGCACAGGTAAGTGCCTCTTCCTGTGTTTCTGCTGATGTACAAGCAGCTCGTTGAGTCGATGACAGCGACAAGTCTATACTTGCAACATTAATTTCTTTCTCTCTCTCTCTCTCTCCTTCCTCAGGACATGGGATACCCAAACAGTGAACTCTCAGCCAGCAATGACAGTTTGTCTGAGAACAACTCAAAGGTGATTGTCTCCGTTCAGTCATTGCTGTGTAGATCAGTGTTTCTGTCAATCTGCTACACTCCACCTTCTTTTTGTCCCTTCTCTTTTAGGAAAAAGGAGGGAAGTTTGCGGGAATTTTCCGGAGAACTCCTAAACCTGCCGAGGGTGCTGTACCTGTACAGGTAACTAAGTCTGTATGGTATTCCACCTGTACTGGGGAATGTTGGTACCTGTGGTGATTTGGGTCATTCTTTCAGAGTGAAATCCTTGTTTTGTGCTCAGATTTTGCGTTCAAATCCACAATTATTTAATTGGATAGCTGAGCGGCCACAAGTGAAAAGTGTCTCACGCCTGTGCATGTGCCTTTTACAGGTTTCCATGGACACTGAAGGTGGAGATGAGAAGAGGGAGCAGTCATTGAGGATGAAGAGGAGGGTGGGTGTGGTTTGCACTTTAGCTGTCTCTGAATTGTAACAAGCTGTTAAATGTTTTTAATAAGGTACTTTTAAAGGCTTGAGGGTTTGTTTACCTGTATAAGCCACATTATTCCTGAAACAGCTATGCATGTCATGAAGAAAAAATGGTCCATATTCATATTGAGCTGTGCTGTATGGCTAATTTATTTGAACATTTTTTAAATTGATTAAATCAGACTGACAGATGAATAAATGGGGTCATAAAGCATGGATACCTGGTCTCTCAAACTAAACCATTTGCTAAATAATGAAAAATTCAGAGATTAAGCAAATCACACAAATAAAGAATTTTAACGTGTGTGTTCAACAACCTTAAATGATCCCATCAATGGCTGTAACAAAAACACAGGGATCCACCAGGGCTGAGTTTGAGAACCACTGCGCAACAGTACTATTTGTCCTTGTCTGCTTCACAGCACCATGTTAGTGTAAATACACTCCGTACCCTTTGTGGTTAACTTCCCCACAGTACTGTGTGTAACTACTGTAGTCCACCCTGTGTCTGACTACACCACACTGCCCTGGATGTGACCGTAGTGTTACCAGTTGTTAACTGTCTATTTTTTGTGATTTCTGGCCACTAGGTATCATTCAGAGTGAGGAGAACGCTTCCTAGAACTCCAAAAATTCGGTCCCCAGCAAAGGTGAGTGAGACGGGTCACCTATACCTTAATCTATAATTCACCCTCTTCTTTCTCAGCTAGCTCACTGGTAGTCTCATTTCCTGTATTCATGAAGTAAATCTGATAGTTTAAAGGCACCATGCCATCTCTCGCTCGCTCCTATACTTACTACTTACTGCCAGGACCCCGGTCTGACAGTACTGCTGTGGTTAAGCCACACAATTTAATCATAATCATTTCATTTTGCTTTATTGCCGTGACAAACATACCCTTGTGTTGTCAAAGCATATATATGAAGCATAAAGGACAATATTGCACCACAGAAATGAATAATGGAAACTGCTTTTTTTAAACAAGTCACATAAAGTGGTTTTGTGTGTGTGCAATGCGGAATTCATTCTATAAAGGGAATTGCACACCACCTAACACGAGGGAACTTCCTAAAAAAAGAGGTCATACCGAAATGTATAGAACACTGTGTGCATATTTATTGCTGAGGCATTGTCGGAAAGTACTAAATAAAAAAAGATGTGGTCGATTATGGCCACCTTCAGTGATTTCCACATATCAGTGCCAAATACTACATCCGATGTATATCTGTTCTAAAAAGTCTGCTTCATCTCGCCCTAGCACAGCTGAATGAACAACGCATTACACACGCATGTAATTTTAGGTTTTTGAGGAATATGTACAAGAGAGAGGCTAGTTCTATGTCTTGCAGAACTTGGAATTTCAGGTTGATTATTCTAATTTTGAGGATGCAAATATGTCCATTCTAGCTAGCTCGCTCTATAACTCACTCTCATCTGTAGGACTCCGAGGAAGAGGACCTGTTGGCAGAGTCTTTTGAAATGGAGGATTTGAGCTCAGTGCAGGTCTGTGAGTGACTACATGTAACTAACTACACGCATGTAACTAACTACACATGTAAATCTGTGTGTCACGCTGGGAGTGTAACCGTCTGTGTCTGTTACAGGAGAGCTCAGTGGAGATCGAGATGGTGGAGATGGCCCCTTTGCCCAAAGAAGGAAACCCCCTTGACTCCGATGAGGTGTGGTGACTCAGGAGAAATAATGTGTCATTTAATTAAATCATTGGATGGAGGTTGGAAGCATGGATAATTGTTTACATTCCTAGTGATTTAATAATGCAAAGCTTGCGGAGCTGGTTCAGGCTGACAACTTGAGTAGCGCCAATCAATATCAACTCACATGGCGCAAGCCTTACTGGGAGGGCTGTTTAAATTTCCAAACTTACCTGTTCATCCCATTGCTCATCCTGCGTGACCCTGCTTCTGCCCCTGCTTAGCTTGCCCAGCTAAATCTCGTATTTATGCCTTTCACAAAAAGAAATGTGTGCTCCCACCACCAACTCAGCCTCCACCTATAAGCTCTGCTTCTTGTACGATCCCCTTGGGGGGTTTACAGTTATCACTCCCTGTCATCATTTTGGCCGGCTTATACAAACATTTGCATTTGCATTAAACCTCAATAAATATTGCTTAACTCAAGTCATGAGTTGTCTGACTGAACGGATGAATGGGTTAAGACTCCCTCTCTCTTTCCCAGGATGATGATGGCTTGCTGGAATGGTGGAGAACAGTAGAAGGTAGGTCATCGTTCTTGATTGGTTCCCATCTCAAGTGGTTAGATAATCCAGAGTGCATGTGCATGTATGCGTCCATACTATATAATGTTATATATAATAGTATGCATATGCAGGTATGTTAATCTTTGTATTGCAACTGTTTTTGTGTCTTGCCAGGTTGGGATGAATGGAATGAATCCTCAAACTTTCAAGAAGATGAGGAAGAGCTGTGAGTTAATGTCTTAGTTGTTTGTTTTTTTAATCCATTCTTTCCTTCACTTCCTGGCTTTCATTTCTTCTCCTGTGTTCGCTCAGTATCATTTCACGGTGATGGATATATATTCCCGTCTGCTCTCTCTGGATTGATTTTCAGGGCTGTCGAGCAGGCCGCTGACCGTGTGTACCTGGCGGCTCAGCTATTCGTGCGCCTCTTTAACCAGCGGGGAGGGTCCTTGCAGAAGCGCATCTTGGAGCTCCTCACTCTGGCTGATGAAGCCGATAACTTTCACAAGCGCACCGTGGCAGCCAGCATGGGCGGTGGAGTGGCCAGCGTGGTCGGGAGCGTGACCACCATCACGGGCCTCATCCTCGCCCCCTTCACCTTCGGAACCTCCATCATCGTCACGGCCGTGGGCATCGGTGTGGCAACCGCGGGCAGCATCGCCTCCGCCTCTGCCAACATCACGGACACTGTCCATTCCAACATGGACCGCAAGAAGGTGGAGAAAATGATCCAGGGCTACCAAGAGGAGATAAAGGACATCCGGGAATGCATGGAATTTGTACAGGTGGGTCTCCTCTGACACCCTGTACCTATCCTCCCCAGAGACATTTTCCATATTTATATAATTTACAGAATGTTGTGCATTTGGTTTCTTATCCAAATAGGTGGCGTTCTGTTTTTGGTGAATTCTTTGAGCCATTCTGGGGCTGTATAGGGTTTGAGGCTGTAACTGCTGTGAGCCGTAGGTCCAGCTGATGGATGGAGAAAGACATTTTCCTGCCCTTGGCATTTCCCACTCGCACTCCTGCAGGGCTTGCTGCCAGGATCCATGCTAGTCAGAACTGCTCTAGAAGAGCCACAAATCATTGTTTGGGTGATGGAAGAAACCAGATCTTTTTTGCACAAATAGACAAATCTGATGGGTCATCTCCGTTTCTTTCTCATTTTCTTTCTCTCTGCAGGAGGGGATGGATGCACTACAAGAGAGGAACTTTGAGAAGTACATGGAGAGTGTATCAAAACGCGCCCTGAATCAGAATGTCAAACACGTCGTGAAGGAAGGCGCTCGAGCAGGCAAGGCTCTAATGATCAACACAGACCAACTGATCAGCACCGTGCAAGTACTGAGTGTAGCAGGTGGTGCTGCCAAAGCTGCCCAGGCAATCAGTGTCACCACTGGTGTCATGTCAGCACTCTTCCTCGCTCTCGACATCTTCTTCCTCGCCAAGGACTCTCATGAGCTGCGCAAGGGTGCCAAGACGCAGTTCGCTACCAAGCTCCGTGAGGTGTGCAAGGAACTACAGGATGGACTGCTAGAATTGAACAGAGTCAAAACCGAGCTGCAGAAGACCATGGATGGCATTGAGGTGGAAGAGGTTGAAGAGGATGTGGAAGAGGAGGAGGATGAAGAGGATTTGGACCTTGAGTCTGACCCAGTAAAACTGGCCCAACTGGAGGAGGAGATAAACCAGATAGAACAGAAACTGGACCAGGAAGTTCTGGAGAAGAAAAAAGAGGGGGAGGGAGAGGGAAGAAAGGAGTCCAGAAGAAATGATAGTAAGGAAGACCATGTAAAGCCCCAAGGCGAAAAGACAGAAACGGATGAAAAAGAAAGTGGGAAGGGAGAGAATGAGGAAAGAGTAGAAAAAGAAGGGAAGGTAGAAGGTGAAAGTGGAAAATGTAGAATAGATGAGCTGGCAAAAGATGGGAACCAACAAAATGAAAAAAGAAAACTGAATGAACAAGAGAAGAGTGCAGAAGGAAGAGGGGAGCAAGAAGGAAAAAATAAAAAGAGAGAAGAGGATGAACAGGGGGATAGGGCAAAGAGATCAGTGGATGACCATGGAAATAATGGAAAAAGAGAGGGGAATGCACAAAGGAAAATGGAACATGGCGGGCGAGTGGAATGGAGCAAAAACTTGGAGAGAGGGGAGGTTGAATCTGCTGAAAAGGAAACCAGATGGGGGAGTGAACAACAGAACAAGAAGAGCCAGAGGGATGAATGGAGGAAGGATGCAAAGAGAGAGGGAAATGAACAGGATAAAAAAGAAAGCAGAGAGGGAGATGAATGGAGGAAGAATGCAAAACTGGAGAGGGATGCACAAAAGAAAGAACCAAAAGAGGATAATGGACAATGGAAGGATATAAAGACAGTGGAGAATGAACGAGGGAAGAGTGGAAAGGGTGAGGGGGATGAACGACGGAAGGATGCAAAGAGAGAGGGGGATGAACAATGGAAGGATACAAAGAAAGCAGGGGATGAACAATGGAAGGGTAAACTAGGGAACGGTGGAGAGAGAGAGGGGGATGAACAATGGAAGGATGCAAGGAGAGAGGTGGACAGGCAAGGGAAAAGTGGAAAGGGAGAGGGGGATGAACGATGGAAGGATGCAAGGAGAGAGGTGGACAGGCAAGGGAAAAGTGGAAAGGGAGAAGGGGATGAACGATGGAGGGATGCAAGAAGAGAGGTGGACAGGCAAGGGAAAAGTGGAAAGGGAGAGGGGGATGAACGATGGAAAGATGCAAAGAGAGATCGGGATGAACGAGGGAAAAGTGGAAGGAGAGAGGGGGATGAACGATGGAAAGATGCAAAGAGAGATCGGGATGAACGAGGGAAAAGTGGAAAGAAAGAGTGGAAGAGTGGGAATACAGAACAGGATGTGTTGAACTCCATTCCACCACCAGCTCGGCCGCGATCCAAAGCCATATCCCACAGTGCAGAAGAGACTAGGTGGGAAGAGCCAGTCACAGACCTAAAGGCCCCGCCCCCTGTCCCACACAAGAAGCGCTCTTCCCACAGAGAGCCTCTGTCAATCTGACCCCATAGCAAATGAAGAATGCAAGTGTGTCTGCTAGTTCAGCAGATCCTGGAGATTACACAAGCTCCCGAACCAAATGTTAGTATTCATCCAGTCTGTTTAGTTAATTTAGATTTATTTTGTTGGGCCACTTGTATACTAATTCTCTGTTTACAGTATTCATAGATTTTCATTTTAGGAAACATAAGCTATTCATTTTTTGGGAAGGGGAATGGGTTCCTACAGAAGACATCTTTTTTTGTGTTTTTCTATATTTATTTATTTTTTTGGCAAATATGGAAGATGAATTCAAGCCTGGGCTGGATAGAAACACTGGGTTCTAGGTACTTTATTCTGTCTTGACTGTTTGGGTCCTCACTGTTCTCATGTTGCTACTACTTCACTTTGTATTTAATTTATAGTTTCCCCACCTGAAAGGTTTCAAATGAAGAACACTACAAAAATTTCTGAATGTATGTTTGATCACCCCTTTTGTTTAATTTAAAACCAACGTTTGGTGAGGGGAATCACACTTAGGGTAGTGCTCCTTGCCAAATTGCCCATGTCAGTGTATATGTCTGGTTCACTGAGTGTTGGAATCGGTCTTCAGTATGTTGTATAAGGTATGGACTCAAGATATAGATTATGGCTGCTAGCAATGAATTTTTTAAGGGCCCTTACCATTTTATTGTGCCATTATTTTTAATGGTAAATTATTTGGTTTCATATTTCTGTTTTGTACAATTTTTCAGATTTTTAGGATTATCTTGCTCTATTTATAGGTGGTCGGTTTGTAAGTGACAATAAAGATCTTCTTAATCGTGTTAGATCTATGTGGTCTCATTTCTGGTAATGTGTTCACACCAACTTTTGTTTGGTCAGGTGCTTAGGTTGAAGGCTCTGTCCCATGGCTCTTTGATCAGTCCTGCCACACAGAGAAACCCGATGTTATACAATCTGTGTTATCTGTGAGTGTTAGCTTGTGTTGATGTAACTAATCAAGGTCTTTATTGAAGACTGTGGTAAGTTGATTAGCTGGAGTGGGAAACATGGGGAAGTTTTACAGATGGCATGTGAGCAGTATTAAACTTAGGAGGTGAGTCTTAAGCCTGTGTGTAATATGGATGGGGGGGGGGGCTCATGGGTGTGGGGTCTCAATGTTTGTTTGCTTACATAATTTTGGATACAATGATTTAGGATGGTTGTAGCTTGTTTTGGGTTCCAGAGTTAATTAACTTCATCGATCAATTTAGAGCAGTCAATAAAATGGTTTACTCTCCTCACCTGCTTTCTTGGGTCTGAACTGGTTGCTGACATTATGGCAAAATGAAATCCAGCAGCCCACCAGGACCAGGAATGATGATCACTAATATAGATTTCACAGAACCGTCTGGCAACCAGCTGGCTTGGCAAAGGCTGGTAGAGGGATCACTGAAAGCAGGGCTGTCCAGCCCTGTTCCTGAAGATTCACCTTCCTATAGGCTTTCAACCCATCCCTAACAAAGCACCCCTCATTCAAAAGCTAGAGATCTCATTGAGCTTTTAATTGGTAGAATAAAGTGTGCCAAATTACATTACGGTTGAAATTAAATTCTACAGGAGAGTAGAGCTCCAGGAACAGGCTTGGGCAGCCCTGGTTTAAGGCAGGGGTTCTCAAACTCGGTCCTGGGGGACCACTGTGTATGCTGGTTTTCATTGCAACCACAACTGCAATCCCAGAATTTTAACAAGCTGTTCATTTTTCTTAACGTTAAAATTACTAATCGTGGTGCTTAGCGAAGATCCTAGTGATTGATTAGTAGAATAAGGTGTGTGCGCCCACACTGGCCCTTTCTGGATAAGACTGAGGACCTAAAACATGAAAAGTACCTAATTAAGAAAATGAACAGTTTAAATTTTGGGGATTGCAGTTGAGGTTGGAATAAAAACCAGCATACACAGTGGTCCCACAGGACTGAATTTGAGAACCACTGGTTTCTGTGAAAAAAACTGCCCGTAACTTCAAAACAGTTTGCCAACACCTATAGAATGATTTGTTTGCTCCATATATATTCAGAAGTGGAGTCCATGCCTCGACGGGTCAGAGCTGTTTTGGCGGCACGAGGGGGACCTACACAATATTAGGCAGGTGGTTTTAATGTTGTGGCTGATCGGTGTATAGACAGCATCTGTTTGACGTTGAGTGGCTATCTTTGTAAGGTTCTAGCATTGCCTGCATATTGACTGTAGGTCCTGATCTTCTAACATACTGTAACAATGGAATAGGTGTGAATATGATGCGAATGTTTTTTTTTTCATTGATTCATAAGATTTTCATGTGATTTGAGCTGGTGATCAATTTATCAAGAATAATTTATGCTTAGAATCCTGTTAATTTGGTTTCTAATGATCTTAAACATTTTGCTTTAATATGGGGAACTGGGATTAATATGGAGTGTGGCTGTGGTTAGAATGTAAAGCAGTAAAATATATGGAAATGTATTTCTCTGTAAAGGCTGAGGTTTCTGTAGAAGGCTTTTGTTGGTTTGGAAACCATTTTTTTAAACCTGTGAAATTAAGGGCTTTTAGGAAGTCTCATCTTCTCTCCATTGTTGAACTTTGCAAAAAAAAAAAGTGGGGCAACTTAACTGAGCAAAATAAGAGTTATGTGTCCAAACCTGTTGTGTAAGTTTCCCTCTCCTCAACCGACAGTTTACCTTTCCAATGACCTGCTGCTCGCAAGCATTACATTACATTACATTACATTACAGGCATTTAGCAGACGCTCTTATCCAGAGCGACTTACACAACTTTTTACATAGCATTTTACATTGTATCCATTTATACAGCTGGATATATACTGAAGCAATTTCGGTTAAGTACCTTGCTCAAGGGTACAACGGCAGTGTCCTACCCGGGAATCGAACCTGCGACCTTTCGGTTACAAGCCCAGTTCCTTACCCACTGTGCTACACTCCGTCCAAGCAGCTGTTGCTAGAAGCTGGAGAAGGACGTCTTTCTCCCTGTATAGCCAGGACAATGAGAGTTTGAAGCCCTTGTATTTCCAGTTGGAGGACCATTGTGCCAGTGGAATGGAGCCAGAGATGATTGTAGAGGAAGAGGAGATTCACAGAACAATTCCTACACTCTCACATCCACAGAAACATTCCTACAGTCACATCCACAGAAACACTCCCACACAGTGTCACATCCACAGAAACATTCATACACAGTATCATATCCACGATAACACCACAACATACTGTCAAATCTGCCAAAACAATCCTACACAATCTTACATAAACAACACTGTCACATCCAGAGACACATTCCTGTACTTTCAAATTCAATCTGCAATTTCTGGTTATCTGCTGAGGACTGCAATTTGCAGCATGTTACTAATATTTAATACAACTTGCTTCTCTGCCAATATTATGCTTTCTCATTATTCTCATCTGAACTCGCTTTCCCATAATCATGCAGCAACCATCCTGTGGGTGGATCAATATATTGCTACATGTTTTTCCCACAGCGTGCAGGAACTGGCGCCGTGGGCTATGCATGGCAAATTGTGGTCACTCGCTCACTCACGGACGACCTTTGAGGGACGTTTTGTGGGACGCAGGTGGTGCTTCGTTTAATAGGACGGAGTATGTACATTATCACAATCTTATGCACATACTCATCAGCACTCCTGCACTTTATATGTTTAATATTTAAATATTTAATACTCCTATTCTCCCTGTCCATATCCCCCATCTGTACAGGCTGGTACTGCTGCTAATGTTTAATATTATGTATATTTTTGATATTTTTTGATATTTTTGCTCTTGCTTCTACGTAGTTGCTGCCTGCCATGACATAAGAATTTCTTTGCTCAGAATGACCTTGTGTTATACTGTGCACTGGACAAATAAAAACACTTTGACTTTGACTTTGAGGACGCATACGCAGGTGGTGCCAGCTAAACTCTCTGCGGAAGTGAGTTGCACCGTGGGTCTGGGCAGTTCCGTGCTTGTTATTCTAGCTGTAAGTGTGATTTCTGAGGGGTGTACCCCGATATAAGGTGAGTGAGCTTTGTGATGCGGAAAATCCAGGGTTAAAACTCGTTAGCTCGCTAACCCCATAATATTGCTTCGTAGTACACTCCTCCAGATGCAGCTATTAACAGCTATTCCTTTGTAGATATTGAAAACCAAATTTCTACAAGTCTGCTGAATTCAGACTGACTGCTTCCATGGTAGTTTGCTGTGAACACTCATGAATATTATCATTTTATCAGTAGTTTGTTTTTACACTTTAAATCTAAAATAGCTTTGTTATCTCTTCTGTTTACTGATATTCCAGATGGGAGGCACAGTGGTGCAGTGGGTAGCACAAGGGTAGCACTGTCGGTCCTGGGTTCAAATCCCGGCTTGGGCTTTTCTGTGTGCAGCATGTCTGCGTTGATTTCCCCCAGGTACTCCGGTTTCCAAAGACATGCAGTAGGCTAAATTGGAGACTCTAAATTGCCCATAGGTATGCGTGTGTGAGTGAATGGTGTGTGTGCCTGGCAATAGATTGGTGACCCTGTCCAGGGTGTATTCCTGCCTCTCGCTCAATGCACAATGGGATCAAGCACCCCCTGTGACCCTGCTCAGGATAAGTGGGTATACATAATGGATGGATGGATATTTATTTCTCACTGAATTACAACAAATCTCAATTAATTTTTTCATTTTAATTTGTGAAATGTAAGGAAATTTTAATTTAGCATGTAGATGGGGCTAAACGCTCCTTAAAGATTTGTATATTTGAATGGTTTATCAGTCGAATCTAATCTAATGTTCAAATGCTTTCATTATAAGAAATTGCCAGGAGCTTAAAGCCATCACGGCTTCTGATTGGACCACAGCATTTGCTAGAGGAGTGATGGAATTCTGCAGATTGCATCCAGGTTTAATCGCACAAGCCATATGCCAGTCCGTCCGTCGACAATTTCGTTCGATCCGAAGTTACTAAATTCGTTTCGGGATTTCAACTTCCTCCAAACTGAATGCCGCAGCAGAACAGTCAGTGACTGGCAACACTACTCGTCTCCACCCGTGGTTCGCTATTCTTTCACAATATTTAGTTTTAACTGGTAAAGTGTGACCCAGTCATTCTAAAATTTTTCACATATACGTTCGCTCTAAGCACTTTGCACTAAACACCTTGCTGACAGCCATTTCTTAACGAGGTAGGTATTCCGTCACTGGGAAGACAGTCATGTCTTATAGAAATACGCTACTAGAATAAAAATCGTATTACTGTTTCATAAAATTGTAGGCTAATTGCCAATATCGTCTAGTTAACCCAACTATGATTGAAAACAGTGAAACCCTAACACGAAATCTTGTACTCCATAAAGTAGCTTATAGGGCATTATAGGGTACAGAAGCGTCGGCTCTGAGGGAATTCCAGCAATTGGCAGGAAGCGCAAAAAATGTGTATGGGTCACAAAAATCAGAACAAGATGCGTTGCTCTGACCTCATACCAGGAATCCGCGAACGAAGCGAGTCGTACATGTCAGGGCGATCTTTTTGGAAAGGCGTGGGTAATCAATAAATCAATACAATGCTGATCAGGAAAACGTGTAAACTTGGACCATTAAAACCGATACTGAAATAAAACTTTGTCACTGAGAAGATCGCCAAAAAAAGCAGGAAGAAGCCAACACTCACAGCGGATCTGTGAACCTATAGCACTGTCAGCGGTAAGTAGCCGAAGTAAAATTCGAAGTAAACTGAATGTCTTGGTTTAATATAGCGAATACCGTTGGCTACAACCGTATAATCTAAACAGCGAGTAGGCATTACTGTACAATATTGGCATTGTCTGCATGTCTGTAGTATAAAGAGAAACATTTGCAAACTATTCGCGAGCAAAATCACGTATTTTAAGTCGTGTTCTCCGGATCTCCCCCTCCCGCTTCTTACTAGATTATTTATTTTTTTGAGATTCTTCTTTCAGTTTCCACTTGGTTAACAAATTGGCCGTTCTCTTTTAAAAACTACTTTCAGTGTACAGACAGGCTATTTCCTTAAAAGTTGACTCTGTGTTTCTCTACTATTGATATGTTTCTGCTACGTAGCCAGGTAACGCGTCTTTGTGACCGTTGACTGTAAAAAAAATTTAAAAAAAAGAGCTATACAAACCAAATTGATTTGATTTGACTAATATGGTTAAATAAAAATAGGCCTACCCTGCCAACATCATATGTAAAATGCATTCGCATTGTAAAGTAGACTATAACGCAAATCTAGACATTATTAAAATCTGTTACTTTACGTTCTTTGAATGTTAACTCCTACCTTGTTTTTATGTCATTATGTCTTAAACTGAATTACAGTATAGTACTTTGTGTTCGTAGCCTTAAAGGACGTCTAAAAATTGTCTGTTTTAAAAAACAGTACATACTGTCATTTCAGCGATAGAATTCAATGCAAATCGTGTTATTTCATATAGAAATGTGAGCGCATACATTTCAAACTAATGAGACTAAACCCATTCTGGAAACTAATGTTAAACTAATATTAGCTGAGAGAGACAAAAACTTAAAGACTGAAGATGCCTTTAAGGCAGATTATCGAAATGTCCCTATTTACTAAAATGGGTCTTGTGACGCCTGAATGGGTTCTTCTTTTCCGAAAAAGACCTTGTGAGATGTAATTCTGTACCTGGGCCATGAACAAGCCCCGGGTGACCACACCTCATTCCCAGGTGAGCCTGAAGATTGAAGGTTCAGAGACCTATGTTTAGAATCCCACAACATAGTCAAGAGGGACAGACTGTGCTTTTGTGAGTTTCATATTACCCGTGTAAGGTTCATGCTAAAATAACAAAACGTATGCACCACGCAGAGGACGCGAATTGATTTGAGTCGGAACCTAAAGGAGGAATCTATTTGACGAATTAATCAGAGCTGTTTTTGGTACGTCTGAGTAACGCCTTGTCCAGATGCTTGCTAAATCTGTCTGTGCGCCTCCGGCAGTTGAGAGTAGATTGCCGTAGACGCTGAGCGAACAGGTGTGGTCATGTTTGCACATGTTGAAGTCTGGCGATGGGTATGTACGCCACAACCGATGTTAGGCTTAGAACATTTAACATGACTATAAACAACAAGAGCCGTGTTGTTGCGTGTGCTGGTCTCTCTCGGTTTTCATTGATATGTTGTGAAAGGCTACTCAATATAACAAGTTTCAACACATTTTAAAAACTAAAATCTTATACTTTTTTTTCTAGAAATTTGATTGAATCGTCCTGTCAGATTGTACTGTTTCACTTTTTTGTTTTGTTTTATGACGTTGAATGTTTTTTCCCTCCCTGTTAGCTGAGCATCACTGTAAATGGGGGCTACCCCTAATGAGCTTCTTACATTTAAATGAAGTTGAATTGAAAATTAATGAACAATACGGACACAATACACATATGATACATGATAAGAATATGTGACAATAAGAATTGTGATTTCTGTGGTTCTCACTGAATGGTAAAATGGTGAAAGGAAAACGTATGGTAATGTAATGGTAATGGTAAACGTTTAGTAGCTGTGATGCAGTGACTTGAATTGAGCCCTTTGGGTGTATTTAAGAGGTCACACATTGTGCACTGGGTCTTTGTTTTGCAGTTATAAGATGGAGCAGTGTCAGGTACCAGCAGACGTGAAAGGGACGAAATCCAAACAGGCAAGTACTAAAATGGCCTCATAACTCCCGCTTCACAAAGCTACACTTTTTTTTCTCACAAGCTCTTAACTTTGGTAAGTTAGGTTCTTTGATCACTGATGTCACCAAACTGTGAAGAGAAGAATATTGCTTTATGCTTAGTTAAGGACAATTTTTGACTAAATCCGAGCCCAATATGTGTCTTTTATATCTATTACACGTACTGTTTGTGTTTCAGAGCACAAAAATTTTGAAGAAAATGAAGAAAAATTTAAGACCCAACAGATCCACGGCACAGGTACTACACTGAAAACACTGCTAGCTGCTGTACTAATGGTGGGGGACATTGTTATCCCTGTAGTGCTGTACTAATGTTAGGGGTCATTGTTATCACTGTAGTACTCTAGTAATATTAGGGGTCATTGTTATTACTGTAGTGCTCTAGTAATGTTAAGGGTCATTATTATCTCTGTAGTACTGTAGTAATGTTAGGGTCATTGTTATCTCCGTAGTGCTGTACTAAAGTGAGGGGTTACTGTTATCCCATATTGCTGTACTAACAGGGTGTATCACATTCACACCTTAGAGTGACAGAGACGTGACCCAATCAGAAACCAATGAAGACCATGGGGAGGAGACCAACACGCAAAAGGTCTGTATGAGGGGATGTGAGTGTGTGTTTGTACATGCGTGCGTGTGTATGTGCGTGTTTGTGTGCATCTGTGTGTTTGTCAAGTTTTTTTTATGTGTCAGTTAGTCTTTTCAGGCCTGTACCTCAGGTGTCCACAGCTCTCTCTCTCTCTCTCTCTCTCTCTCTCAGGACAGTCTCACTGCAGACTATGAACTCTCAGCCAGCAATGACAGTCTCTCTGACATCAGCAACGCAGAGGTGGGTGTGTCCATCCCTTCAGTCATTACAAAGCAGTGTTGCTGTTCAGCTATTGATGGTCTCTTCTGTGTGTGTGTGTTGAGGGTGATGTGGTGCAGGTAATATCTATTACATGTATGTTTCACACACTGTTTGCGTTTCAGGGCTCAGAAATTTTGAAAAAAATGAAGAAAAATTTAAGACCCCTCCGATCTACAGCACAGGTACTGCACCTAGAACACTGCCCACTAATTACAGCACATGAAGTGTACCCGTAATGCTGCTGAATTATACAATTAGTCACTGTTAACCTACAATTCCATACTAATGATAGGGGTCGTTGTTATCCATGTAGAGCTGTAGTAATGTTAGGGGCAATTGTTATCCCTCTAGAGATGTAGTAATGTTAGGGGCCATTGTTATCTCTGTAGTGATGTAGTAATATTAGGGGGTTGTGCTTTCTCCACAATGCTGCACTAATAGGGTGTATCCCTTCCACACTAAGGTTGGCAGGGAAGTGAACCAATCAGAGGGTGCTGAGGATTATGGGGAGAAGACTGAAACTCGACAGGTCTGTGTGAGAGAACAGTGTGTGTGTGTGCATGCGTGTGCGTGTTGTTAGATTTCTCGTGTGTGAGTCAGTCCATTTCAGGTATGCAGCTGAGGTACTCACAAGTCTCTTTCTCTTTTTCTCACTCTCTCAGGACAGTCTTTCTACTCACAGGGAACTCTCAACCAGCAACGACAGTCTTTCTGACAACACAAAGGTGAGTCACTGTCCAGACGTCTACTCTAAAGATCAGTATTTCTGTTCAACTTGTAAACTGGTCTCTTCTCAGTAGTGCATGTGTGGGTGGGGAGGGGATCATGCGGTACCTGCCAAAGTCTTTGCTTTTTCTGTCTTCTATAATATTGTGTGTTTCACATACTGTTTGTTCAGAGGTCCGGAATTTTGAAGGAAATGAAGAAAAAGTTACGACCCATCAGATCTACAGCACAGGTACTGCACCTAAAACACTGCTTGTGAGTTACAGCACAGGTGCTGTACCTGTAGCCCCACTGAAACAGTCTTCACTCATTTGAAGTACTTATGTTAGGGGCCATTGTAATCTCTGTAGTGCTGTAGTAATGTTAGGGGTCATTGTTATCTCTGTAGTGCTGTACTAATATTAACGGTCATTGTTATCCCTGTAGTGCTGTACTAACAGGGTGTATCACTTTCACCCACAGAGTGACAGAGAAGCGAGCCAATCAGAGAGCACTGAGGACCATGGGGAGGAGACCAACATCCAAAAGGTCTGTACGAGAGAAGTATGTGCACGTTTGTGCATGCATGTGTGCATGTGTGTGTGTCCGTCTGTGTATGCATATGCTCTGCGTGTCTATGTGCCAGTCAGTCCATTCACATCTGTAACTCTCTCTCTCTCTCTTTCTTTTCAGGACAGTCTTACTGCACACAGTGAACTCTCAGCCAGCAAAGACAGTCTCTCCGATATTAGCAACTCAGAGGTGAGTGCGTCTGTGCAGGTTTTGCTAATCCGTTTTGCTGTCTCTATTTTAGATTGATGGTCTCTTGAGTGTCAGTGTGTGGGGGTTAATGTGATCATTCTTGAGTTCGGTTTGTGGTGTTGGTAATATTTATCATAATGTGTGTTTCATATACTGTTTGTGTTTCAGGGTCCAGAAATTTTGATGAAAATGAAGAAAAATTTAAGACCTGTCAGATCTACAGCACAGGTACTGCACCTAAATTACAATTAGTCATTGTTATCCCTGTAGCCCTGCATTCATGTTTGGGGTCATTGTTATCCCAGTAGTGCTGTAGTAATGTTAGGGGTTATAGTTATCCCTGTAGAGCTGTAGTAATGTTTGGGGTCAGTGTTATCCCTGCAGTGCTGTAGTAATGTTAGGGGGCGATGTTATCTCTATAATGCTGTACTAACAGGGTGTATCCCTTTCACAATAAGGGTGGCAGGGAAGTGAACCAAACAGAGGGTACTGAGGATTTTAGGGAGAAGACTGAAAACCGACAGGTCTGTGTGAGAGAAAAGTGTGTGCATGTGTGTATGTCAGGTTTCTCATATGTGTAACTCAGTCCATTTAGGTCCTCACAGCTAATGATGAATGTGACAGTGAAGATGGTGTGTTGTCTCATGCTAGAACTATGCAATGATGATGAAGATGTTTAAGATGATGGCAAAAAATGATGATGGTGTGTGTTAGATCATGCTGGTACAGATATATGATGCAGAAGATGATGATAGTGGTTTATGTTATCTCACACTGGTCTGTCTTTCCAGATCAGCTCTGATACCGACAGTGTGGACCCCCCACAGACACACAGCAGCACAGAGACAGAGCTGGAGGCCCCAGACAACACACAGGTTAGACAGAGGTGGGGTTTGGGTGGGGTACGGGAGTCCACCTGTACAGGTAATTATGTTAACATTGTACTGCACTTGCCCTGTAAAGGTAACTATACGAACACTACAGAGCATTATTCTACCTGTGCAGGTAAATGATTGTGAATTCTTTGCTAAATGCTATCTGTCATTCTCAGTGGTGTTATACTCAGTGAACTGTCAGGGAGTAGTCTCTCTGGGAACAGCCAGTTCAGCCTTGAATTTGAAAATCAGTATTTCTATCAATCTGTATCTGCTCAAATTACCCCACCTTTCTCTCCCTCAGAAAAAAGGGGGGAAACTTGCTGGGATTTTCCGAAAATCCCCCAAACTTGCAGAGCGCAGTCTACCGTCGCAGGTACTTACTTTAACATCGTAGCGCCGTACTCTTCTCTGTACGCATTCACAAACAAATGAGTGCACTGGACTAACTGCTTTGCCTTTGCCAGGAAAATGAATCTACACCCACTGAGCTCTCAGCCAGCAACGACAGTCTCCCAGAAGTCAGTACTAAGGTGAGTCTCTGTTCCGCCATTTCTCATAGATCAGTGGGTTTTTTTTTTCCAAATCAAAACGCTCCTCCCGCTTTTCCCGCTCTTTCAGGAAAAAGGTGACAAGCTCACAGACTGGTTCAGAAGAGCCCCTAAACCTGCTGAACGCACGAGGCCTGCTCAGGTAACCGTATGAACGCTGCCCTGCACTCCTACACCTGTACGATTTTACGTGAAAATGTTGTGTGCTGACTGACTTGTGCTTCACAGGAAAATGAATCCACACGCAGTGAACTCTCAGCCGACAGTGAGGGCGCCTTGGATGTGAACACGAAGGTGAGCGAGCTTGTCTCTGTCAAGCCTGCCTGTTCGTACCCCTCTCATTTAAAGCAGGCTCTAACTCTCTCATGCTTCTCTAGGAGAAAGGAGGAATGTTCAGCGGGATGTTCAGAACCAAATCTCCCAAACCTGCAGAGAGCACTCCGTCGGCACAGGTAACTGTGTTAACACTGCACTGCACCTGTACAGAATAGTAACTGTGTGAAAACCCTGTGGTAAATGACCTTTCTTTCACAGGAAGATGAATCTATACAGAGAGAACTCTCAGCCAGCAATGACAGTCTCTCAGACATCAACACAAAGGTAAGTGTCTGTCTGTCTGTCTGTCCTGCCTGTACTCTCCCCAGTTAAACAGACTCTATTAACCCTCTCATGTCTCTCTAGGAGAAAGGAGGAATCTTCAGTGGAATGTTCAGGAAATCTCCCAAAACCTCTAGAGATCGTACACCTGCACAGGTAAGTGTCTCTTCCTATGTGTTTCTGTTGTTTATGCTTGGGCAGTAGAAAGTGTCCAGTCCACACTGGGAACACCGTTTGATTTCTCTCTCTCGCTCTCTCTCTCTCTGTCTCTCTCCCTCTCTCAGGACAGTCTCTCTATACACAGTGAACTCTCAGGCAGCAACGACGGTCTCTCCGGCAACAACTCAAAGGTGAGTCTCTCCATTCAGTCATTATCCTACTCGCCATTATTTGTGTCTAAAAAACTAAAAACTGACTTTGGGAGTCTTGGTTATTTTTCCTTCAGTGCCGTACTAATGTTAAGGGGTCATTGTTATACCTGTGATGCTGTACTAACAGGGTGTATCAATCGCACACTTAGACAGCAAGAGAATCAAGCCAATTAGACAGCACTGAGAATCACAAGGAGGAGACAGACAACCAACAGGTCTGTAATGTGTGTGCGTGAGTGTGTGTAAGTGTGTATGTGAGCAAACAGCGTGGTATGGAGCCTTAAAAACCCATAATAATTTTTGCAGAGACTAATGCATCAAATCAAGTGTGTAAAATAAGCAAAAAAATGGCTCCATGTCTTTGGGGACTGATGCTTCGCTCCAAGTATTCATTCACTCATTCCTTTACCTCCCATTTCCCCTTCTCCTTCCCTTTCTTCCTTTCTTCCTCCCTGTCTCACAGGACAAAGTGTTTGGCGGGCTTCTCTGGAAGATTCCTAAAGACAGGACCGCCACCTTCACTGTAAGTAAGACTTTGTGACTTGACGTAGTATTACCAGTGCAAACATCATACGCTTGTTTTTTTATTTAATTGTTATTTCCTGTTTGTTTCTTTTTCTGTTGCAGAGTTATGTAACGGACAGTAACCTGGGTGAAGAGAAGGGCAGGCCTGACAATAAACAGGTGTGTTTCACATTATAGGTGTGTGTGTGCGTACATACATTAATGTATATATGTCTATGTCTTTTTTTAAAAACAGAACATGTGGTCAACAGTTGGACTGTTGGTCATATAAAGACTTTGAAAGTAGCTGGAATTGGTACACCTTGCTTTGCTAACATTATCAAACTGGCTAGTTGGACATACACTTTATGGCTACCAAGTTAACTTGTTTACCTAGCCAGTGAGTGAACAGCAATAAGAAACAGCCCAAAAGCCCCATCTAGTGTCCACAAGGAAGAATTGGCAATCCCAGCCCAAAGTTTGCCCCAGGCCCTGACGTGAGGGGGGGCCAGGATGCAACATAACAATGAAAGATAAATAACAACGTGCAAAACTTCAGCATTCAACGCAGAACTAAACTGGCCACATTTTTCTCGCTTTTTAATTATTATTATTACTATATTATCTTCTCGTCGGCCTTTATGTATGTTTTCCCTGTTCACCTTTATGCACCCCTTGAACAACTTGTGAATTTCCCTTTGATTACAGAAGGAACTCGTTAAATAATACGGTTATTAAATAATTCCGCAACATCATACAGATAAATATAATTGCGAATTAATTTATTGGGATGGCAGGTATGCCATCCCGCCAAGTTACGCCTTGGCGGGGGCATGCCCCATACCTATACAGCACCGAGAGTTTGCCACTTTTCAGGGTTCCCCACAGAAATAACCACAACAGCCACAGACACTCAGCCCTTAAAAACATTAAATTCTGTACATTCTGACCCCATTTCAACAGACAGATTTCATAAACAACTTCACATATGATATATGGTAATAGGCTATCAAACAAATAGTGTTGCTCTGTTCAGAAACCTTCCTTGTTCCGCATATCATGCGTCTCACTCACTGCGATTAATATGTGCGGACTGACTGACTGAATGATTCATTAATTTATTCATCTGTTAGAAAAATAATTAAAGACTGCAGCAATGCAGTCAATCCTTGCGCTCACGCTGCCTACACAGGAGAGAGTCGAACACATGAATCGCGATTCTTGCTAGATCTTGTTCTAGTCCAAATTGTTATTATTTTATTACGTTAACAGTATAGTTTATTAGGCTACCGTTATTACCGAAGCCAGACGTCATGGAATCGTTCATCACTTACAAAAAAAACGCCAGTCTGCTCCCAGCGTTCACCTAACGGAGCCGTCTCAAAGTATATGGTATGGTATGGATATCAAAGAGCAGACTCGTTCGCAAACGATCCACCACTGAAACGTTGCCTAGCTGGCTCACTACCTGTGTGTGCTGGCACAGCGCTGACCGTAGTGTGACGGGAAACTGGCCATTGTAGTAGTATCCTGTCAAACGATGAGTCATACGTCTGACAAGTGGCCTAATGGATCATTTATATAACTACTTACATTTGCAATATATTTGTTATACTGCACAACTGCTGCTAGGCTAGCTATCGGTACCAAGGCACCGGTACAGACAGGTTAATTAAGGTCACGCAAATGGGTTGGAAAATTCAACATTTACTACCAGTAGTAGTACTAATCTAGCTAGCCAGCAAACTGGCTGCATTCTGTACAACACAACTGCCATTTCAAGACCCGAGACTACCTATGATGTTTTCGCCGCAATTGCGTTAGCAGACCGCTTTATAAAGGCCTAGTAGGCCTAGTATGGAGCTTGAATGTCACAATTTAGCAAAATATAAAAAATGTTCAGAGGTTAACCTGTCAGGGTTCTACAGTAGATGACTAATGAGACGTAGATAACGCTGGGCTACAAAAAAAGCAAAATGCCATCCACGGAAACACAGAATGTTCTTTTCGGTCCTGCTAATGGTTAGCTTACCTGTGGCAAATAGGTTAACCAATTCTGCGTCCCTTTTTAGCCATTTCAGCCTATGCTTTCTCCACTGACCAAAAGCCGGACTGAACTTCACTCTGGTGCTCCCATGAGCTTTATCATGACGTTTTTGCGATGAATTGGGGGATTGCTTTGGTCTACTGCTAGTTGGTGTGAGGTGGCTCTCTCGTGTATCCGTGCGTTACTAACATAGTCAGCCATCTTGTCACTGTAAGGTGAGTTTACAGTTCTAACTAGCAGCGGGCTGCAAATGTTATTCGTGAGAAAATAATAGCCGTGCTACTTGCTCAAGAGCGTTGTTGGAGGTGGTAATTTCACAGCCAGACAAACAAAAACACAATTTACGAACTAAAAATATTTGAAATGACAAATTCATACTATTTATTTATTTATTTATTTATTTATTTATTTATTTATTTTATAAAAGGAATACTCGTACTTTGCATCCAGTATAACTCATCACTTGACTCAGCTACCCTGCAAGTGCTTAAATGGCAGGTGGTGCATTGGACTATGCGACAAAACTCATCAAAATTATTTGGTGGCACCCAATGGTATTCACTTGTGTGCTATGTTGGCTTTCTCCTACTAAAAAGTAAAGCAATAGACAAAATAAGAATGTTGCTTTTTTTCCTCAATTGTTGCAGAGGGTCAACAGAACATTAGCAGACATTCTGTGATTTCAGCTGGGCTACAGTCACTCAACTGAGTGTAAACTAGCCTTTATCGCATCCTGGTAGAACTGTATGATGTATGATGATCCTGATGGTGATAGTGAGGATGGTCAAGATGAAGGTGCTGCTCTTTTATATCTGTAGCTGCTGGTGCTACATAAGTATGATAGAGATGACTGCAAGAATCATGATGACGATGCTGCATGTTATCTCATGCTAGTAGAGCTGTATGATGCAGAAGATAATGATGGTGGTCTATGTTTTCTCACACTGGTCTATCTTTCCAGATCAGCTTTGATGCTGTCAGTGTGGACCCCCAACAGACACACAGCACCACAGAGACAGAGCTGGAGGCCCCCGATATCACACAGGTTAGACAGAGGTGGGGTGTGGGTGGGCTCAGGGACTCCAGCTGTACAGATAATTATATTAACATTTTACCATGCTCTACCTGTACAGGTAGCTATATTAATACTGTATTGCGTTATTGTGTAACTATATTAAAATTGATCTGCTCTATACCTATACAGGTAACAGTATTAATACTGTACTGCAATTTACCTGTGCAGTTAACTATTGTAATATTGCCCTGCATGCTACTTGCACAAGTTTCACAAGTCAGTGAAAATGCTGTGCTAATGAAACTGCTCTTATCAGGAAAATGAATCAGTACACCATGAGCTTTCAGCCTAGTTAATATGCTCAGTCCTTACTCCAAAGATCAGACATTGTTTCTGTCCAAGTGCATAAACTACAACGGGGATCATTGTATCTACCCAATATCTTACCCCCTACTCATCCTCACTCAGAAAAAAGGAGGGAAGCTCGCTGGACTTTTTCGAAAATCCCCTAAACCTGCTGAGAGCACTCTACCAGCACAGGTAACTATATTAACACAGCACTACATTGTACCTGTACAGACTACCTGTGTGGAAATCCTGTGGTAAATTACCTTTCTTTCACAGGAAGATGAATCTATACAGAGTGAACTCTCAGCCAGCAATGACAGTCTCTCAGACATCAACACAAAGGTGAGTGTCCGTCTGTCTGTCTGTCCTGCCTGTACTCTCCCCAGTTAAACAGACTCTATTGACCCTCTCATGCCTCTCTAGGAGAAAGGAGGAATCTTCAGTGGAATGTTCAGATCCAAATCTCCCAAACGTTCTCGAGATCCCGCACTTGCACAGGTAAGTCTCTTCCTGTGTTTTTATGTCGATGCACTAGCAGGTCTTTGTCAACAACACCTAGAGTAAAAAGCCTATACAGATAGATTTCTCTTTTCTGTTCGCCTCTGTCTCCCTCAGGACAATCTGTCTGCACACAGTGAGCTCTCTGGCAGCAAAGACAGTCTTTCTGACGACATACAGGTGAGTCTGTCTGTTCAGTCATTAATCTGTAAATCAACATTTCTGTTCAGCAGAAGCAGAAGCAGGTGTTTCTGGATCTTTGGTTTGTGTGTGTTTGTGTGTGCGTGTGTGGACCTATATGTCTCTATATGGACATCACTGTATGGCCGGGGGCAGTGTCATGCTGAAACACAAAAGGGCCTTCCTCAAACTGTTGGGGAAGTACAGAATCATATAGAGTGTTATTGTATGCTGTGGCATTAAGAGTTTCCTTCACTGGAACTAAGGGGCCAAGCCAAAACCATGAAAAACAGCCCCAGACCAAGGGGTGTCCTGATACTTTTAGTCATATAGTGTATGATTGGTGGCACCCCTTGACAGCAATAATCATGATGATGATGCTGTGTGTTATCTCATACTAGCAGAGCTTAATGATGAAGAAGAAGATGATGGTGGTCTATGTTATCTCACACTGGTCTGTCTTTCCAGATCAGCTTTGATGCCAATGATGTGGGCCCCCCACAGACACACAGCACCACAGAGACAGAGCTCGAGGCCCCTGATAACACACAGGTTAGACAGAGGTGGGGTGTGGGTGGGGTCGGTGACTACACTCGTACAAGTAATTGTATTAACATTGTACCATATTCTACCTGTACAGGTAGCAATATTAATACTGTATTGCACTTTACCTGCACAGTCAACTATAGTATTGCACTGCACGCAACTTGTGCAAGTTTTACAAGTCAAGTGAAAATTCTATGCTAATGAAACTGCTCTTCTCAGGAAGATGAATTTATACAACGTGAGCTTTCAACCCGCAGGGATAGTTAATATGTTCAGTCCTTACTCAAAAAATCAGACATTGTTTCTGTCCAAGTGCATAAACTACAATGGGGATCAACGTATCTACCCAATATCTTACCCACTCCTCATCCTCACTCAGAAAAAAGGAGGGAAGCTCGCTGGACTTTTTCGAAAATCCCCTAAACCTGCTGAGAGCACTCTACCAGCACAGGTAACTATATTAACACAGCACTGCACTGTACTTGTACAGACTACCTGTGTGGAAATCCTGTGGTAAATGACCTCTCTTTCACAGGAAGATGAATCTATAGAGAGTGAACTTTCAGCCAGCAACACAAATCTTTTAGATATCAACACAAAGGTGAGTGTCTGTCTGTCCTGCCTGTACCCTCCCCAGTTAAATAAACTCTATTAACCCTTTCATGCCTCTCTAGGAGAAAGGAGGAATCTTCAGTGGAATGTTCAGATCCAAATCTCCCAAAGGTTATAAAGATCCTACACCTGCACACGTAAGTGTCTCTTCTTGTGTTTTTTGTTGATGTACAAGCAGGTCTTTGTCAATGTACAGGTAACTACATCACCACAGTGTTCAACCTGTACTCGTTAGTATGTGGTGACTGTGCAATTCCTCTTCGTACTCAATCTCTATTTTCTATTCAAGCCTGACACCCAGTCCTGAACTGTTTGATGGATTATCTCAGTGACAGCAAAAGCTTATGTCTTCTTGCATCTGTGCATGTGCGCGGAGTGTGGCACAGTGGGTAAGGAACTGGGCTTGTAACCGAAAGGTCGCAGGTTCGATTCCCGGGCAGGGCACCTCCGTTGTACCCTTGCTTCAGTATATATCCAGCTGTATAAATGGATACAATGTAAAATGCTATGTAAAAGTTGTGTAAGTCGCTCTGGATAAGAGCGTCTGCTAAATGCCTGTAATGTAATGTAATGTAATGTAATGCGCTTTACAGGTTTCCATGGACACTGAGAGTGGAACCCTTGCAGGAGGAGTTGGAAAGAGGGAGGAGTCACGTAGGCCGAAGAGGAAGGTGGGTGTGGTTTGCGCCTTAGCTGTCATTGGTGTATACTACCCTGTGTAACTAACTACTGTAGTACCATGTGTCTTTAATTACTCTACAGTGCCTTGTTTGTGTAACTGCTGAACAGTACTGTGTTCGTGTAACTACTCTCAGTACCCTTTGAGTTTTACTACTCCATAGTACTGTGTGTAATAACTATACTCCACCCTGTGTCTAACTACGCCACACTGCCCTATATGTGACTGTAGTGCACTGTACAGGGTTGTTTACGGTTTATTTTTTGTGGTTTGTGGCCACTAGGTATCATTCAGAGTGACGAGAACTCTTCCTAGAACTCCAAAAATTACCTTACAATCCCCAATACAGGTAAGTGAGACAAAGCCACCTACCTTAATTTATTAGCCACCCATTTCCTTCTCTGCTTGCTCACACGTAATCTCATTTCCTGTCTACGTGAGCTTGAGAGGTTAGAGGGATTGTGGGATACATGCCCACATGTCATTACTATATTCCTCTCCCATCTGTAGGACTCTGAGGAAGAGGAACTCTTGGAGCAGTCTTTTGAGATGGTGGAACTGCCCTCAGTGCAGGTCTGTTTATACCTGTTTGGGTAAATATGTGTGTTACATTGTGGAGTGTAACACTATGTGTGTGCTACATTGTGGAGTATAACACCATGTGATCTACACTGTGGAGTGTAACACTATAGGAGGAGGGAATAGAAATGTATGCATATGACCTGCTACAGCTGATTTATCATGGCTGGTGGCCATTGCAGCAAAGGTAATTGCATCTGTGTTTTAAGTCCTGGGGAAAGCGGGTGTTAACTTCTTTTTGGCACAAGATAAGCACGTCCACTCTTAAGAGGAGACATGTTAGCGTCTACGCCATCTGGTGTCCCTAATCTCCAAATCTGAAGCCCTCTCCGTGACCTCCTTGGGTACCAACCGTCTCGTTTTTTTCTTTAGATGGCATTCTGTAAAAGTGCAACAGCAAAAAAAGCATGCTGTTTGTTGTAGCAACTCAGAGGCAGCATAAATGTAACTGCTGTTACATTTATACAGATGGGGGCATCGTTTTTTTGGTTACGTAACATCCAGTTCCCCTCTAGAATATACTCCGAGAACCATACTAACTTTTTACATCTGTTTTAAATGATGTATGATTTGATTTTTTGGGCCATATTTATGAAGCATGCTGCAGATCACTGTTAGTGCCAAAAATTTTTGGGTATTTACTAAGACTGGTTATGTAAATGAGTACAGCCGCAGCGAGTTCATTTAAATGAACTGCCGGTATTTAAGGTGCATCTTGTGCATAGCAGGAATGCAAAATTTGTTGTACCACTCCATCTCTGGTGAAGTCGGGTTTTGGACAGGTCTCAGGATCCATGGACGGAATAAATAGGCACCGTCAACTTTAAATGTTAACACGTCTCATTGGTAAAAACTTATATTTCAGGTTAATTGTGTACCCAAACTGTTGCGACAAAGTTGGAAGCAAAACACATTTACAGAATGTTGTTGCATGCTGTAGCATTACGAGTTCCCTTCACTGGAACTAAGGGGCCTTGCCAAAAACATGAAAAACAGCCCCAGGCCATTATTCCTCCTCCACTAAACTGTACAGTTTGTACTATTTGGGCCAGTACAGTTGGTACAGTGCATTGCCACCAAACCCAGATTCCTCTGTCAGACCGCCAGATAGTGAAGCGTGATTCACCAGTCCAGAGGACGCGTTTCCACCGCTCCAGAATCCAATCGGTGTGGCTGAAGTAGCCGAACCAACTAATTAGTAGCCGAACACCCATACTTTTGGCCACGTAGTGTACGTGTTTTACGCTGTGGAGTATAGCCCTGTGTGTGTGTGCTACACTGTGGGGTTTAACACTATGTGTGTGTGCTACACTGTGGGGTTTAACGCTGTGTGTGTGCTACACTGTGGGGTTTAACACTGTGTGTGTGTGTGTGCTACACTGTGGGGTTTAACACTGTGTGTGTGTGCTATACTGTGGGGTTTAACACTGTGTGTGTGTGCTACACTGTGGGGTTTAACACTGTGTGTGTGTGCTACACTGTGGGGTTTAACACTGTGTGTGTGCTACACTGTGGGGTTTAACGCTGTGTGTGTGCTACACTGTGGGGTTTAACACTGTGTGTGTGTGTGTGTGCTACACTGTGGGGTTTAACACTGTGTGTGTGCTACACTGTGGGGTTTAACACTGTGTGTGTGTGTGTGCGCTACACTGTGGGGTTTAACACTGTGTGTGTGTGCTACACTGTGGGGTTTAACACTGTGTGTGTGTGTGCTACACTGTGGGGTTTAACGCTGTGTGTGTGTGCTACACTGTGAGGTTTAACGCTGTGTGTGTGTGCTACACTGTGGGGTTTAACGCTGTGTGTGTGTGCTACACTGTGGGGTTTAACGCTGTGTGTGTGTGTGCTACACTGTGGGGTTTAACGCTGTGTGTGTGTGTGCTACACTGTGGGGTTTAATGCTGTGTGTGTGCTACACTGTGGGGTTTAACGCTGTGTGTGTGCTACACTGTGGGGTTTAACACTGTGTGTGTGCTACACTGTGGGGTTTATCACTGTGTGTGTGTGTGTGCTACACTGTGGGGTTTAACACTGTGTGTGTGTGTGCTACACTGTGGGGTTTAACGCTGTGTGTGTGTGCTACACTGTGAGGTTTAACGCTGTGTGTGTGCTACACTGTGGGGTTTAATGCTGTGTGTGTGCTACACTGTGGGGTTTAACACTGTGTGTGTGCTACACTGTGGGGTTTAACGCTGTGTGTGTGCTACACTGTGGGGTTTAACACTGTGTGTGTGTGCTACACTGTGGGGTTTAACACTGTGTGTTACAGGAGAGCTTAGTGGAAGTTCAGATGGTGGAGATGGCACCTTTGCCAAGTGAAACGAATCCCCTTGACACTACAGAGGTATGTACACTATGTACTCTATTTTTGTGCCAGAACTAATTCATTGCATTGTTAGTAGGTTGGAAATCTAGTTATTTCACCTAGATGATAATGGCTCGCACGCCTTGTGAATTAATTGCGAATATTTATGATTAATCTCTCTTCCCCAGGACGATGATGACGGCTTACTGGATTGGTGGAGAACAGTGGAAGGTACGTATGTCATCCCTGTTCATTTGTTCTCCTGACAAATTAGTTTCAGCTGTTATGTGTATGACTTAGACATTGAGATGTACCCATTGACCTGTCACGTGTATTTACAAACAACTGTTGTAGACCTCATGTGTTTATCCTATTACCGCCAAGATGGTTGACCTTGAAGATAGGCCTGGTGTGTCTGTCCAGTTGGTTGTGCAGCACAAAGCAGTTTTTCCTCATGCTGCATGGACGGAGGGTGGAGTAGTTTCTTCCTCCCAATTCTTCCATTGTACTACTTAGCAGTTTCTTGTGCTTTTATGTGTACAGTCTTGGGTACAGAACCATTTTAAGGCAGCAAGGGTCCTTTACATGCTGAACCAAGTGGTGAACAGAAAGGTGTAGAGCATGCGGCTCATTTGAGCTACTGTGAGCTTTGATTACTGTTCTGTGTGTTTGCCAGGTTGGAACGAGTGGAATGAATCTTCAAACTTTAAAGAGGATGAGGAAGAGCTGTGAGTTCACCTCTTTTATTAAGTTCTCTGTTTCCCTCGCTCCCTTCCTTTCTCACTCTTCTTGCTTTGTCTCAGTACAACTTTAATTTTGCAGTAACTCTTTTTTTTAAATATATATATACATTTTTAAAAATGTAGCATCTCCAATCCCAACCCGAATTTGGAATGTCCCAATTTGCAAACTATGTACAAGTATGCTCATATACTGTACAGCCCCTGTTGCCAGATTCGGGAGAGTGAAGGCAATCTGTGGTTCTCCTCCTCCACAGTGCCAGCCAGCTGCTTCTTTTCACACCACTGCCACAAGTGTGAAAGCAGGCAGTAGGGGCAGAGGAGACCCCATTATTTATGTGTGTGTGCAGAGAGCAAGCCAAGGGCATCTGGACAGCCAACAGGAGCCCCTTGAGCAATAAACGCTGAACGTCTCCTCTTGTCCTCCCTCTGCCATGTTTTTGTCTATCTCATCCAGTTCATAGCACTGTTTAACCCCCCCCCCCCCCCCCCCCACCGGTGTCTCTCAGTATAGACTGCATCCTTCCTTCAATCTCCTCCCATCCTAATTTATTTCTCCTCCCCATTTCCATTCTCCTTTCTTTCTTTTTGTGTCCTCACGAGGTATTGTTTCTAGAATGACGGACAGGATCCTGTCTGATCTCTCTCCCTTGGTCTCTCCCTCAGGGCGATCGAGCAGGCCGCTGACCGCGTGTACCTGGGAGCCCAGCTCTTCGTGCGCCTCTTCAACCAGCGGGGGGCGTCCTTGCAGAAGCGCATCCTGGAGCTGCTCGAGCTGGCCGACGCGGCGGACAGCTTCCACAAGCGCGCCTTGCAAGCCAGCATGGGCGGCCGGGTGGCCAGCGTGGTCGGGAGCGTGACCACCATCACGGGCCTCATCCTCGCCCCCTTCACATTCGGCAGCTCCATCATCGTCACGGCCGTGGGCATCGGCGTGGCGACCGCGGGCACCATCACCTCCGCCTCGGCCCACATCACGGACTCCGTCCACTTCACCCTGGACCGCAAGAAGGTGGAGAAGATGATCGAGGGCTACCAAGAGGAGATAAAGGACATCCGGGAATGCATGGAGTTCGTACAGGTGGGTCCTCTCTCTCTACCTCTCAGTTCAAAAAACCGAATTTCAGTTTTGTCTTATTTACAGAATAATAGAACAGAAGTTGGTCATATACAATGTAAGTTCCAAAAAAGAAGTAGTATAAACCCCTTTTGTTTCACCAGTAAAATGAAAAGTTATTGGTCATCTTGATTTCTGTGCAGATGTTGTGCGGTGCAGTTCAGTGTATGATAACAAAGAGGACTGGGCTTTGTATCTCAGGGGTTGATTGATGTTGTATACTTTGATGGACTCAGATTAATGTGAAGTTAATGAGATGATCTGAAGCCCCTGGAGTGATTAAAAAAGAGAACTATTTACAAATCATGCTTTGCAGAACTCAATTAATTTCAAAATATTTGGTCTGACAAAAAAGTTATCCATGGCTAAATTTGAATAGTGAGTTTGAATATCGAACTGCATGTCGTTTTTATGATTGCAGTGGGTGACTCACATTAAAATAAATGAACAAACAAACATAACTGACAGTTTCACCAGGACCTTTGTTTACGGTCACACCGGTGCTCTCAATTTACCTTCCAGGTCGCACGGTTTAAGTTTAAGTTGCTATGCAACCAGAACGGTCTCACATTTGAGCCCTGGTTTAGGCTTTCCATTAGGTTTTCTGTTAGTTCCGTTTAGAAGAAAAGATGATTTTGTTGGTTTTAAGAATTAAACCATGTTTCACAGGTGGTTGAATATATTTTTTCTTAATGGAAAAAAGATTGGTGATGTATAAGATGTGCTATGTTCTAATGGCTGCTGATGCATGGTGAAGTGAGTTTCTAAGATAAAAATGGTTTGTTTTGCCAGGGACCATTTCTGACAGTAGTTTTCCAGCAGAACCAGATTTCAAGTGTTCGCCTGTCTATATTTCCACACCCACACCAGACATACACTCTTCTTGCCTCTTCTCTCTGCAGCAAGGGATGCATACACTGCAAGGGTGGAACTTTGAGAAGTACACAGACAGCGTGGCAAAACGCGCCCTGAATCGGAACATTAAACACGTTGTGAAGGAAGGCGCTCGAGCAGGCAAGGCTCTAATGATCAACACGGACAAACTGATCAGCACCGTGCAAGTACTGAGTGTAGCAGGTGGTGCTGCCAAAGCCGCCCAGGCAATCAGTGTCACCACTGGCGTCATGTCAGCACTCTTCCTCGCTCTCGACATCTTCTTCCTCGCCAAGGACTCTCATGATCTACGCAAGGGTGCCAAGACCAAATTCGCAAAAAAGCTTCGTGAAGTGTGCAAGGAACTACAGGATGGACTTCTAGAATTGAACAAAGTCAAAACTGCCTTGCAGAAGACCATGGATGGCATTGAAGTGGAAGAGGTTGAAGAGGAGGAGGAGGAGGAGGAGGAGGAGGATGAAGAGGATTTGGCCCTTAAGTCTGACCCAGTAAAAATGGCCCAACTGGAGGAGGAGATAAACCAGATAGAACAGAAACTGGACCAGGAAGTTCTGGAGAAGAAAAAAGAGGGGGAGGGAGAGGGAAGAAAGGAGTCCAGAAGAAATGATAGTAAGCAAGACCATGTAAAGCCCCAAGGTGGAAAGATGGAAAAGGGTGAAAAAGAAAGTGTGAAGGGAGAGAAGGGGGTAAGAGTAGAAAAAGAAGGGAAGGCAGAAAGTAAAGGTGGAAAATTTGGAATAAATGAAATGTCAAAGGGGGGACACCAAGAAGCTGGGAATGAAGACAGAAAAAAAGAGAAGAGAGAGGGGGATATAAAAGGGGAAAAGAAGAGAGAGGGGGATATAAAAGGGGAAAAGAAGAGAGAGGGGGATATAAAAGGGGAAAAAAAGAGAGAGGGGGATGAACAGGGGAAAAGTGAAAAGAAAGCGGGGGATGAACAGGGTAAAAAGGAAAGGAGAGAGCAGGATGAATGGAGAAAGAAAGCAAAGATAGAGAGCGATGAACAAAGGAAAAAAGAACCAAAAGAGGGGGGAGAACAGTGGAAGTATGCAAAGAAGGACTCCATTCCTCCGCCAGCTCGGCCTCGATCGAAAGCCATATCCCACAGCATAAAAGAGACGAGGTGGGAGGGGCCGGACGCTGACCCCAAAGCTCCGTCCCCTGCCCGACACAAGAGGTGTGTTTCCCAGAGGGAGCCTCTCTCAATCTGACCCCCGTAACTAATGCAGAATGCAGGCGTGTCTGCTGGTATTGCCGACCTTACAGGCATCAGGGTCATGTTCATGTTCATGGGACATCTGCATGTTAATCCAGTCTTGTATTCTGATTGTTTGTGGGCCAACTGTATATTATTCCATGTTCATAGAGTGCTGACTTTTCTCTGGCTCGCAGCCATTTTGTGGTTGTTTGGGCCATCGTTGTTCTTTGTTGGCCACAGCTGTACTCATGCATTCAACTTTTAATCAATATTCTCCCCTGAAGAACACTACAGAACCAAACTTGTGTATAGAGGACCAAATTATTTTATAAATGTATTTAATTCTTTTGTGAAATATTTTCTTAATACTATTTTCCAAAACACTGTATTTTATTTTTTAATGACACTTTTATTATATATTTTTTTAGGATAACCAACTAAAACTCAAATCAATGAAGATCAGACAAACTAGCTAGCTTGGTAGCTTGTCTGATCCTAGCCTTTGTGGTTATCATAGACTTTTTGGTTGTATTTACTGTTTGTCATTGTAGCTGGTTTGTAATTAGCAATAAAGATATCTTTTTAAAAATCATTTCAGGTCTTTGTTGTCTTTCCTGCACAAAACTGTCTGATGCAACTGCTCAAGCTCTTTACTAAAGACCATGATTAGGTGATTACCAGGGGTCATGGTCTAAACATGAGGGTTTGCAGATCTAGTGAGTGTGAGCAGTGTTATGATGCATAATTACTGTTTCCACCACTAGGAGGAGACAAGTCTTAGCCTGTAAAAATGAAAGAAAAATGTAGAGCAGGTATTTCAAACATAAATCCCTGAGGGCTGATATATCTGCTGATTGATTTTTTATGTTTTCCTGCAATGAAGTGCATAATTCATGTCATTGATTGGCTAAAACGTCTGCACACCTTGTTTCCAAGGCCTAAAATGGCTGCTGATTGAAAGAAGCCAGTAGAAACATCTGAAGAGTCTAAGAGACACCTGAAACCTAGGCTCCCCTTGGTTTGGAGAGATATGAGGTGGTCTCATGGGTGTGGGATAAGGAGGCAGATATCAGACTTGGGTGGGGGAAATCCTTACAAATGTATTTTAGGTTGACAAGCAAATAAACTAGTGGATCTTCATGACTTAAAATGGGAGGCCACCAAATGTTGTTGACAGACCTGCTGCAGAACCCCTGCTTTTTGACAGACCTGCTGTAGAACCTCTGCTGTAGAACCCCTGCTTTTTGACAGACCTGCTGTAGAACCCCTGCTTTTTGACAGACCTGCTGTGCAACCTCTGCTGTAGAACCCCTGCTTTTTGACAGACCTGCTGTAGAACCCCTGCTTTTTGACAGACCTGCTGTAGAGACCCTTGTGAAGGGAGTCTCAGAAGAACAATTCCTCTGGCAACAAGGAAGTGCTTGCTAAACATGTTTGGAATCAAAAGCATTTACTGGCGACAGTAAGAGCAGACAGTCAATATCTTGTTTGTGCATTAAGGTTATTATGATTGTCGTCATTGTAGGAGACATTCAGGAACTGATTGTCTTCAACGATAAGTGCTGCTTTAGCATAACTCAATGCTAGTCATCGTGTCGACAATCAGGAAGTGCTTGTCACAAGTGAGGGGAATGCCACCTGTGTTCTCTCTGCCAACACATCTTCCACAGTGGGAAGAGCTCTCAGGGGGACCCCAGATATAGAGATATAGAGGGGGAGCCCACCCTTCACTGGCCGAGCCGATGTCATAGTTAAAGATAAGCTAATTACTAATAGATACGTAATAGTAAATTTATCGGAGCCAACGAGCATATGGGCGGATAACTTGAGGTGCTAAACTAGCTGGAAAGATGGAAACTCCAAACTAAAGAAATGTATTAATATACAGATCAGGATGGGTTGGGGTGATGTATGTGGGCTTGAGCCAGGAGAGGGATGGAGTTGGATTAGTCTGTGAATTCAGGGTTTGAGAAAGGGGGCAGAAACCGCCATGCAAATGGGTCAAGGAGCCAGATGATTACAGTGTTGTTAAAGGGTGCAAAATCACACATATCATCAGAATGTTCTTAACCTGAACATTCTAACACTTTTGTAACAATCACTACCGGTAACGGAAAGAGCAGTGGAGTTCTAGAACACAGACTTAAAATTTTAGAGACAAAAAAAAACCTACTTGGATTAATGCTGCACATCTAGAGGCCTGAGTGTGATATGGAAAAGCCCCAGGATACCACACAATGTCAGTATATCTAAAATATTTGCAGAAAGGGGGATGCACATAACCATGGGTGATCCTGGACAGGCAACACTCCCACATGGCACTGAGCATCAATCCAGAGCAGATCATATTCAGTGAAAGGCAACAGCACCATCAGGTCAACTCACCTGACAGCTCAATACTCCAGTTCCACCCTTTATCACTTTACCAAAAATGTAACTGTATATAACAGAAAAGATCAGTTTTGAGCCCACAGTTGGAGCACGTCTGAAGACTGAATGTGCAAAGGGAGCTAAAACTGTAATTTTAGCTGTTCTTGGAAACGTTCAAATAGCCAGCACCTTGTGAACAAAACAATCACGGTGGAGAATGAAGGATAAACCATTCACTAAGATACTGTGGAGCAACACCAGTTAAATGCCTTACACGTTAGGAGAAGAACCTTGTAACCAATTCTGAATTTACCAGGCAACCAGGCACAACCACCAGACTAATATAATACTAACTAATATATTGGCTCTTGTAAGCACTATAGCAGCTGAGCTTTGAACCAGGTGAAGACTTTTCAAGGTCAAATTAGTGAAACCAGATAGCAAAACATTTTAGTTGTCAAGCTTAAAGTTTTAATAAAGCATGAAACAACTTCTTTTTTTGCAGCACATAAAGGACGATGTCTTCCTCAATTTATATTGAAAAGGTACAAATGGGCCACTTTTATGCTATTATTACTGGGGACTCCGAAAGATGAGAATGGAGTCAATATCCATGCCAATCACATTAGCTGTGACAATCAAGTCATCTAAATGAAAACAAACAAAAAATGGAAGAATTTATTTTTAACCTTTGTGTTGTGTTTGGTCATACCCCCCTTCCCATACTGTTTTCGGTCAAAATTGGCCAGTGTGTATTGCACAGTGATATCTTTGGAACCCCTTATCCAATTTTGATGGTTGACATCTCATTTGAACAGTCAAAGCAAGTAGAATCAAGGGGTCGTAGACAGAATGACACCAGGGGTGAATTTCATGTTATAATTTTGCAGTAAGTTCAACAGAACATCAACATGGTGTGTGTGTGTGTGTGTGTGTGCGTGCGTGCGTGCATGCGTGTGTGTGTGCTTGTGTGTGCCTGCATGCGTGTGTGTGTGTGTGTGTGGAGATGTTTTCCATCTGCAGGATGAACATAATATACTCATACCCATTCATTTCCTATGGCAGTCAATTCTGACCGAAAACATCATAGGTGTGACACTATTGAATAAATCACTCAAAATTCAATGCAAGTGGTGATCATCAATTGTATATGTTTAGAGGCCTAGTGTGGAGGATAACATGAGGTCTTGAGGCAATTGGATGAAAAACACAATATTTATGATTAAAAACAAAGTCACTCGGTCAGATTTGACCGCTTACATAAGAGAGGGGTTAAAAGGGCATGCTACTAATTTCCTGATATATTCCAGTAATCAGTAAAAGGACATTTTGGGTCATCCAGACCTTTATCTTTAAGAAAGGCATGTTGTTTGACAAGCTGGGCTACTTCACTGTGCTTACCTGATATATAAATGGTAAATGGACTGCATTTATATAGCACTTTTGTCCAAAGCGCTTTACAATTGATGCCTCTCATTCACCCATTCACAAACACACTCACACACCAAAGGTGAAAGACTGCCATGCAAGGTACCAATCAGCAATTAGGGATTAGGTGTCTTGCTCAGGGACACTTTGACAGGCCCAGGGCGGGGAATCGAACTGGCAACCCTCCGACTGCCAGACAACCGCTCTCCTCCTGAGCTATATAAAGATGTTTAACTGATATATAAATAAGTTTGTCATCTGCATAGCAGTAACATCACATCTGCTAACAATGTAGTAAGTAGCACATACAGAAAGTTATTACGTTATTGGTTCAGAAATTTTATTACATTATTGGTCAGTTATTACATTATCGGCTTTTATTACATTAAGAACGGAAAAATTATTACGTTATTGGCAGTTATTACATTATTGGCTGCTACAGGGCCCAATACAGATCCTTGTGGTACTCGACAGCTTACCCTTGAGCACCCAGACAATTCATTATTTACTATTGGTCTATTGTATCAAAGCACTTAAGTCAATCAGGAAGATTATGAAAGTACAACAAGTCTGAGGAGAGAACAAAAACTAAAGTAAGAAATCTATAATTATTCTTATTTTCTTCTATGCATTACATTACAGGCATTCAGCAGATGCTCTTATCCAGAGTGACTTCCACAATTTGTTTTTTTTTTTTTTTTTACATACCATGCAGGTTAAGGACCTTGCTCAAGGGTACAATGGCAGTGTCTGACCCGGGAACCGAACCTGTGACTTTTAGGTTACAAGACCAGCTCCTTTCCCATTATACTATACTGCAGCCTATAAGGAAAAGGACAAGTCAGATTGTCTATCTTAGAGGTGCAACATTCCCATTCCAACTGATACTGATGAGCCTTCTGTTTAAGAGCTCGTGTATGCTCAGGGCAATCGTCCAAATGCCAAGCCTCTTCTCAGAAATGTTTTTTTTTTTTTTAGAGCACAATGGCAAGCATTTTGCGCATAGCAGTACCTGTCTATCTGCCATATCTGTTGACATGGAGCCTGTTGAAGAGTCTAAATCAAAAGTATTTTGGCCCTATACAAGTTCAATAGGCCAAGAAGTGGAAAAAGAGCAGTCTACACTCATGACTAATACTTCTTTTTTATTAAAGTCTGATTTATATTTAGGTGTTTGGGTGGAGTAAAAAGTGTAATTATAGATTATGGAAACATGACCTCCCCAAAGAGTTCGAACTACGTGACCAAACATGAAAACTCATTTACAGCAAAAATTCTTATCCACTTTAAGCCATATTTCAGAAAGATATAATACGTCAAGGTTGTGTAGAAAAAACACATTTTGTCTCAATGGGGACCCCTGGATAAATAAAGGATAAATAAATAAATAAATAAATAAATAAACCCACATTTTTCTGCTCACATGGTTGTGTGAGATGCGTGATTCTTCACGAGGCCCCCCAGGGTTTTTTTAAAATATTTTATTTTATTTTTTTTACAAAAATAACAACAGAAACAAACAGAGGAAGAAGCAGAAGATGCAGGAAGTGCTGTGTGTTTTGTGTGAAATCAGGTTACATTTTCAGGAACTGGGAGGCTTGATGCCGAAACGAAATAATCGAACCAGAACAGGTTTGGAGGTCAACTTATGGAATTTGCTGGCACGGCCTTTTACTTGTGACTCCAACAGGCGGGAATTCACACATGCAGAAAACCCACAGACCTTCAGGAACAAGACTGAATTTTTCCACCTTTGATAGGACGGGACAGATCACATCTGTGGCCAATCAAACGGCAGGAATGCCATGATTATATCAAATCTGATGTAAAAAAAAACAAACAAAAAAAAAAAACACTGCTGGTAATTGAAAGTAGTGGAGTTCTAGAAAAGTGGTTTAAAAGGTACCTGTGGTGTGGGGATGGCTGGTTTAAGCAGCCACACCTGCCCTGGGTCAAGCTAATTAGACCTGGCCAATTGGATATTTGGGTAAGAATTAGAGAATTGGCCAGGCTAATTGGACCCAGGAACAGGAGTGGCTGCACCTGTGCGTAGTGAGGTAATCGGTGCGCACAGGTTAAATCTGCCATCCCCACCCACACAAGCGGAGCCTCTGTCATGACAGTTTTAACATCTGCTCCTTGGCAGTAACATCTTGCCAACCTTGTAAATAAATATGGACTGTTGGAACATCATCTCCCTGTGTCTCTGTGCTGGAGGGCCCCATGGAAAGCCACTTCGGTCGCCTGTGGCAGGCTTGTTTGCCACAGTACCATTCCAAAAAAAAAACTACTCCCCAAAGGGTACGATCAGGGAAAAGTGGGACTGACTACCCAGGGCCCGAATGGGGGGAGGGCCCTCGAAAAGCCTGGAATGATGCGTGAGAGACATGGATCAAGAGAGGAAGGGGGCCCACAGACACTGCTTATGTATAGGGCCCAGAATTTTGCGCTACACCCCTGGGTACGATACACAAATACAGACACAATTATCCATAAGTTATTGCATGTATGATTAATCCATATACATTATACACACATTAAATACACACTTCAGTAGCGCCCAGTAGTTCTCAATGGGGTTTAGGTCAGGAGAGCAAAGGGGGCCAGGTCATGATTTTGTCACCCGGGGGGGGGGGGAAAGGGGGCCTCTAAAACCTGGCAATGTGAAATCTGCTTAATAATTATGCGCACCGACTTATCAGAAAATTATTGTATTTTCAATATGCTGACCTGCGGTCACAAAGAACTAACTTGAGTGTGCACTGTTCTTTCTGAATTGGCTGTTTCGATAGAAATCATTTATAGCTTGTCTGTTGAAAGCAGAAAAGAGAGATATGCAAACTTGCCTATTTTCTAATAAATACGCACTCACTGAACACATCAAATACACATTACCACATTATCAATCCATTAAGCTACATAACACAATTGTCTGCAGAATACTCCGAATAGCATTCCAGTAGGTGCATATTATTACATACATTTTATTGTACGATATATATGCCGACATTCAGGTTAGGTTACTTGAGGTGTGAGGCATTCACATGGTGTTATATGCCCATCCTTTATAAATACATTTTTAATAAATAAAAAAACGGAATGGAATGCGGAAAGCGTTGGGTCAGGAAAACACCCTGGCTGGCCTCAGCAATCAAATACTCCATAATCAACCAATCACATTGCACACGACACCTTTTTCTCATGCCCATCTAATCACATGCACACATCAGATCAATTGAGTGCCTTTTTAAACCAACAGTCAGATCTCTCCGCAGCTGCTTATTACCTTTGTAGGTAGGCGGCAGTGTAGCATAATGGCTAAGGAGCTGGTCTTGTAACCTGAATGTCGCAGGTTCGATTCCCGGGTAGGAACTGCCGTTGTATGCTTGAGCAAGGTACTTAACCTGCATTGCTCCAGTACATTCAGCTGTATAATTGAATACAATGTAAGTCGCTCTGGATAAGAGCGTCTGCGAAATGCCTGTAAACTAAACTAAACTTCACTTGCTACTATACAGAACTACACTCACCCTCCACCAACCCAGCTACCACCTGTTGTTTGGATCTGGTTCTAAGTACTGGAGGGGGCTGGGGTTCCTGTTTAGTAGGGAAGATATATAGCACTCCCTGCTAACTGGGGTAGAGCAGGCTGGTACGTATGTCACCCCCGGTATTGGGGCGTCATAGCTCAGGAGGTAAGACCGATTGTCTGGCAGTCGGAGGGTTGCCGGTTCAAACCCCGCCCTGGGCGTGTCGAAGTGTCCTTGAGCAAGACACCTAATCCCTAACTGCTCTGGCGAATGAGAGGCATCAATTGTAAAGCGCTTTGGATAAAAGCGCTATATAAATGCAGTCCATTTACCATTTACGTGCACTAATACCTGAAGCAGATCCATTCAGCGCCAAACCAAAAAAATGTGCTCACATATTCATTTAAATATTTAATCTAACTACATGACTTGTCCTGACTGAAATAAATATTTAAGTATGTACAGTATGAACGGTATGTACAACACATGGCTATGCAATTTATAAATATATGATTAAACAGACAATTATTTACCTTTCATAGAATAATGTTGTTGTCACTATTATTATTATTATTATTATTATTCAGAACAACAACAATAATAATAATAATAATAATAATATTATTTATATTAATGTAACTGTCATATTTCTAGTGTGTTCCTTCTTGCTTTCTGACAGGGGTCACAAGCTATGTCTGAACTATCAGGTGACTTGCGTAACAGATGACGCACATTCTCCAGTGGACAGGTGTGTCAAACAGGTGAGGTTCAGTGGATAAAGCAGTTTATGTCATAAGCGAAAGCTATTTTACTACCACCATTCATTTTTGATTAACAGAAGTGACTAAACAGAATTAAATGAAGGTCCAGTTATTCCAGTTTGATGCGTTCTGACATCCTGTTCTATTATTTCCTTGTAGTTTCATGAGGTCGTATGTACTGTGTCCTTCCCAAAAAAAAAAAAAAAACCTGAGAGCTAGCCCACACCCCCGTCCAGTCCCTCCCTCCTGAGACTGACTGTTATAAGCCAGAGACAGAAGAGCATCAGCACAGAGAACAGCATCTTCACGACACAGGGATTTACCACAATCTCACAAGCAAGAAAAATTCCACCCAGGTAGGCTAACCCTTCTCTTGATTTGGTGATTTCATCCAGCGGCGTTACGTTGGCTGGCTCTATCTGTTAATGCTTATATTTTGATTACTTATTGGTTAAATATACCCAGGACAGGTTAATGGTTTACATAAATCCACTCAAAGGAAGGCACGGAGGAAATAAATCGTGTTTACCTGAGAAAATTTTAAGTGAAACAAGGTTTTCGTGAAGTAGATATTTATCATTTCAAACGGACAATCTCAATTATTTTTCCTCTTCCTTTATTTTATTATATTAAAAGAAACCACGTCGGCAAACAAGACATAAAGCAAATATATATATATATATATATATATATATATATATATATATATATATATATATATATATATATATATATAATAAAGAGCGAACAAAAACACAAAACAAGAACCAAATTTACACACTGGTGGTTAGGAAATTCCTCTTTTACTGAAAGTTCAAAGCGGGTCAATTTGACCCAAACCGATCACAAAGGTGAGGCACTGTCCTGGTGAATGGCAATGCGCCAAGGCCTAGTGTTGGATCCAGACTGTACTAGTGCTAACAGTGGCTAACAGCCTCACGGAGCAACAGACCATTCACTCCAGCTTCACCCAGGGATGGTAGGGCTTCAGTCAGCCGAGGTCACAGCGTCTCATTGTGAACCAGTGGCTTGTCCCCAATTGACAGCAAATAAATGCGCTGACACACAAATACACACACACGCACACACACACGTGACTGGGCTTTCCAAAATACCAAATTTTGGAGAAAAGAGGGGGGAATAAAAAATTTTAAATTTTAAAATTTTAAAATTTTACATTTTAAATTTTAATAAAATAATTCATTTTTGCATTCAGTCATACAGTATGCATCAGTAGTAGATAAAGTAGTGCTGTTATTTTTAAATGTACAGTTAATAGGGGAGGCTAAAGGGGAAACTTTAAGAAAGAGGTTTTCTAGAGTGTGTTTGGGTCACAGTGCAGTGTGTTTGTGTGTGTACGTGTGAGGATTCAGTTTTGATAAGCCGTGGAAGGTACAGGATAATTACTTACAAAGACGTTGCTGTGAAAATAGAAGAAACATATTCCTTAGACTCCCAGGGCCTCGTTTATAAAGAGGTCCTTATGGACAAACTGTATCTTAAACAGTAGCTTACACAGAAAACCACGATGAAGCACTTATAAAATCCCACTTGGATATGATTTACGCAAGCCGTGAGTGAATTACGTGCTGGTTACGTGAAGGTACGGCATGTTTGACCACTGCGTGCGAACCCCTGCAGTGGGGTGTGTTCACGGTTTAGGAATAACTTTTAAATGATAATCAAATTTAGCGAAAAAAACTCCTCAAAAATATGAAATAATCATGTTGGTTGATACCGCTAGTTGGTACTGTTTGCAGTCCCTACGAAGTTAAAATGAGATCTAGATCCTTGGAGATGATCTTAAGATTACATTTAAGTTTAGATCCGAGAACATTTTCGCAGACGGGGCCCTTCTGGTTAATAAGGCGTTGTAGTCGTTATTATTCTGATACGTTCGTGGATTCCAACCAATCGAGTGTCTGCTATGAGTCATCAGCACGAGAGTGAGCTAGTCCATCAGGATGTCCCGTATCGGCTGATCAAGATCAACCTGTTCTTCATGGTCAACGCCTTAGAAGAGTAGGTGGCCAGGATCCTCACACAAAGGAAGCACTCATTGTTTCTTCCTCTCTCTGACGTGCTTATCAGGGTTTTTTTTTTTTCGGGTCACAAGCACGGAAGCAGCTATTAAACACCACCCTGAGGTCTAAGCAATGACACCGTAAAAATGTACACGCCCTTATATTACACATACTTTCACACTCCCAGATTTGTGAATGAATTAAAAAATGAGAAGTGAGCTCGACAGGTGTGTTCAGAAAATGATGTCAGTACCTGGCTTGGGGGGGGGGGGGGGGGGGGAGAGGCGGGGCTCCACTCACCGTGCGAGACCCATTCATCTCCGACCAGTAGGATTCACACTCTGCCACCTTTCTCACGATTCTCCTCTGCTCACGGATCTTCTCTTTTGCGGCAGGAAATGGACAACAGGCTGGTTTGCGCCGTCGCTCTGGTGATAGGATGTTGCGTCCTGGCGGCCGAAGGCCAGATCACCTCGACCGTCTCCGTGGGCGAGCTTAAAGTAAGCCTGGCGCTCCGTGCGCCTTCCTCCCGGCTCTGCGCAGCCTTCTTAACGTCGTTTAAGTTTTTTTTTTTTTTAAATTTTTGTTCAAATAAGTCGGCGTATTTTAGCGATGAAGTTTGTAAAATAGACGATGTCTCGCCGACAGACACCCATTCGTCGCGAGACCTGTGGCCGCACGAAGTTTTGCGGGGAGACTCCAGCGGGCTGCGATCCCCATGGCAACAGCACCTGTCTGTTCGGCTCCGCCGCCGCCGCCACCCCCGTGATGGGCAGCCGCCCCAACGTGGCCTTCGAGCTGCGCGGAGACTCCGAAGGCTACATCGTCCTCATCCTGTCCCCCAATAAAGATCTGGTACGCGCTACGGGGCTCACACTGTACCCCGCCCACCCCCAACCCCCCACGCCCAATAACCAGACACAGTTCTCACGCATACTCAATCACTCCCAATAAACAGAGCTTCACCCCTAACCCCCAAGCTCTCTCTCGGACACACACACACACACAAGTGTATAAATATACATTCATCACACACACACAAACACACACAAGTGTATAAATATACATCCATCACACACACACAAACACACACAAGTGTATAAATATACATCCATCACACACACACAAACACACACAAGTGTATAAATATACATCCATCACACACACACAAACACACACAAGTATATAAATATACATCCACTCACATACACACAAACACACACTTGGGTTTGTAAAATATGTGAAAATCCCTTTTTGCCTGTCCAGGGGGGGAATGATGAGGCCTTTGTCTGCGCTCAGGACAACAACACCCTCCGCTTCTTCACCGCGACCTTCAACAATGAAAAGCTAACCGTGACCAACAAGGTGGGTATCAGCACAGAGCCTGACCAACACAATCAGTATCAGTTCAGAGCCTGACCAACAGTCGGTATCAACACAGCGCCTGACCAACATGGTCAGCATCAGCACAGGGCCTGACCAACACGGTCAGTATCAACACAGAGCCTGACCAAACACATCAGTCTTAGAATTAACCTATGATATGACGCACATATGACGTTTGTAAGAGAGACTTAGCCTTTGTGCCTGCATATTGTTGACATCCTGGGCATTTCCTTTGTGTGTTTCAGACTGGAGCGGTCAGCAATGTCCTGGCCTCACTCAATGCCAACGTGATCCAATGCACCTTCACCGCTCTGGGACTGAACGCCACAGCCGGCGGGGGCAGCACTGACACCACCTTCTACGTCTTCGGTGGCAAAGGGAGCTTCGTCAATGGTGAGCACCAAAACCTCAGAACTGACCCACTTTTTCCTGACCAGTCAAACCACCGACTCATTATCCTGAGCAGCCAAACCACTGACCCACTCTCCTGAGCAGCCAAAGACCAATCCACTCTCCTCACCAGCTAAGCACTAACCCATTCTCCCTAACAGCAAAACACTGGCCACCACTGACCCACTCTCCTGACCAGCCAAACACTTACCCATTCTCCTTACCAAGCAAACACTGACCAAATCCTAGGCCAGCAACACACCCACACACAGCACAGATAACTCTGGGAATGTCCTAGTTTCCATGTTGTATCCATGTTGCTCCGGTTCTATGTTGTATTTCCTCAGGGGGTTTTAAACGGCTACTTCTTCTTTCATTGCAGGAACCCTGGGGGATCCCGCAATTACCTTTACGAGCAACAGCAGTGTGGATCTGACCAGCCTCCCACCTCGAACTCCAGCCACGGCCAACGCAACCTCCGTCGCCAACGCAACCTCCGTCGCCAACGCAACCTCCGTCACCAACGCAACCTCCGTCGCCAACACAACCTCCGTCGCCAACACAACCTCCGTCGCCAACACAACCTCTGCCGCCAACACAACCTCCGTCGCCAACACAACCTCCGTCACCATCCCCGTGGGCCTTCTTAAAGTAAGCCTCGCCTCTATGCACCTTTTTCCGCTGTCTGTCAGCCAGCCGGGGGGGGGGGGGGGGGGGGGGGGGGGACGTCTCTGCACGGCCTTCTCAACATCGTTTCGTTTTCTTTGTAAAAAAAAAAAGAATAAAATTAAAATAAGCCAACGCGATGGCGGTGAAGTTTAAAGGGACGACTGCCACTGACAGACATTTATCAGACGTTCTTATCCAGAGCGACTTGCACAACTTTATTTACACAGCGTTTACATGGCATCCGTTTATGCAGCAGGATATTTGCTGAAGCAATGCAGGTTGAGTACCTTGCTCGAGGGTACAACGGCAGCGTCCGACCCGGGATTCGAACCTGTGACCTTTTGGTTACAAGACCAGTTCCTTACCCATTATACTACTCTACTACCCCCTCCCTCCCTCCCTCAGAGCGCCATCCGTCGCGCGAACTGCGGCCGGACGAAGCTTTGTCAGGAGGTCCCGACGCAGTGCGACCCCAGCGGGAACGGCAACTGCCTGTTCGTCTCCGCCGCCCCCAACGGCAGCTCCAGCAACGCCGGCACCAACTTTGCCTTCGAGCTGCGAGGGATCTCCACCGGCTACATCGTCCTCATCCTGTCCACCAAAAAGAATGAGGTACGCACTACGGGGCTCGCACTGTGTACCCCCCCCCCTCCGATAAACAGACACAGTTCTCACACTCACTCAATCACTCCCAATAAACAGAGCTCCCCCCCAAACTGCCCCCCCCCCCCACAAACACACACACACACACACAATGCAGAAAGTAAAATACAGGCTGAAGAGTGTAGTGCGTTAAACTCTCACACACATATGTACACACACACACACACACACAGACAGGTTGTAGCTGTTAGGACTCTCATGTCTGTAAAAATGTGTGAAAATCCCTTTTTGCTTTTGCAGGGAGGGAACAACCAGGCCTTCGTCTGCGCTCAGCAAAACAGCGCCCCCCGCTTCTTCACCGCGACCCTCAACAACGGAAAACTGAGCACAAACAACAGGGTGAGTATCAGCACACAGCCAGCCAGACCAAACACATCAGTCTCAGCATTAAGTCTGATCAACATAATGATGTGGTCCACATTGTGGTGTTTGTAAGTGAGACTTACCCCGCTTTCAACACAGCGAGCAACTCGGCTGACCAGTTGCCGGAAGTCCACTCCTTCTCCATGTAGCTGAGCGACGTCCAGCAACCCAAGCAACTGGGCACCTGAGCAACCAAAGTTGCCCGAAAAATGTTGGCCATGGTTTAACTTTTCGAGGGCAATGCCCATCAACAGCCAATCAGAGCTTTGGGGGTTCAGATTTCTCCAACCAATATGATGCCATTTTGTGAATTATTGTTCCACTCAGGGAGAGAAAAAATTAAGGAACAAAAACTTACAATCATACCTGGTGTTATACAATGAGTACCTGGACAAGCATCTAAAAAATGACGCTTGGACGGGATATTTGACTTGCTTGCTAGCTAGCTAGTGAGAGAGAAATATGGAGAGATCGCTAGCTTGCTAGCTAGTGAGATAGTGAGTAGGATAGACAGATATATGGCCAACAATGTAGCTGTAACAAATAATATTTATCATTGTCCTGACATAACTAGGAATTAACGGAGATGACATGTGGTTATATAGCAAATATACAACTTTGATGATGCCGAAGCTGTACGAGACCACTAAGAGGACACAACGGGAAGCTCCTGCCCCTCCCTCAGCCTAGTATGCTTGAGCGACCCATCAACCCAACTGCTCGCTGTGTGAACGCAGGGTTAGCCTTTGTGCCTGCGTGTTGTTGACGTCCCGGGCATTTCCTGCGTGTTTCAGACTGGAGCGGTCAGCAATGTCCTGGCCTCACTCAATGCCAGTGTGATCCAATGCACCTTCACCGCTCTGGGACTGAACGCCACAGCCACTAAAAGTGCCGACACCTCCTTCTTCATCTCCGCTGGCAATGGGACCTTCATCAACGGTGAGCGCCAAAACCTCATAACTTACCCACTCTCGTTACCAGCCAAACCACCGACTCATTATCCTGACCAGCCAAACCACCGACTCATTATCCTGACCACCCAAACCACCGACCCACTCTCCTGACCACCCAAACCACCGACTCATTATCCTGACCACCCAAACCACCGACCCACTCTCCTGACCACCCAAACCACCGACCCACTCTCGTTACCAGCCAAACCACCGACTCATTATCCTGACCACCCAAACCACCGACCCACTCTCCTGACCACCCAAACCACCGACTCATTATCCTGACCACCCAAACCACTGACCCACTCTCCTGACCAGCCAAACCACTGACCCGCTCTCTTTACCACCCAAACCACCGACTCATTATCCTGACCACCCAAACCACCGACCCACTCTCCTGACCACCCAAACCACCGACCCACTCTCCTGACCAGCCAAACCACTGACCCGCTCTCTTTACCACCCAAACCACCGACTCATTATCCTGACCACCCAAACCACCCACCCACTCTCCTGACCACCCAAACCACCGACCCACTCTCCTGACCACCCAAACCACCGACTCATTATCCTGACCACCCAAACCACTGACCCACTCTCCTGACCAGCCAAACCACTGACCCGCTCTCCTGACCAGCCAAACCACCGACTCATTATCCTGACCAGCCAAACCACTGACCCACTCTCCTGACCAGCCAAACCACTGACCCGCTCTCCTGACCAGCCAAACCACCGACTCATTATCCTGACCAGCCAAACCACTGACCCACTCTCCTGACCAGCTAAACCACTGACCCACTCTCCTGACCAGCCAAAACATCAACCTGCTCTCTAGCTCAACCAAACCACTGACCAAATCCTAGTCGAGCAACACACCCACACACAGCACAGGTAGACATAACTGTGTGGGACAGTCCCACGTTGCCTGTTACTCTTGCTCTGTGTTGCATTTCCTCAGGACTCTGAAAGGGTTATTTATTTTTTCTTTCGCTGCAGGAGTGCTGGGGGATCCCACAATTAGCCTGAGGAGCAACAGCAGCCTGGACCTGACCAACAGCACCAGCAATCAGACTGCAGCGGGCGGCAACGGGGGAACCTCCCTGCACCCCGTTTCCCTGGGTACGGAATCGCCCCTTAACTGTCACCTGACCGCACCAGCGATAAACACACTTAATTTCCTTTTTTTTTTTTTTTTTTAAGTCAAAGCGCCTAAACTTAACCCCTAACCCCATAGCCCTAGCCATTTATTAATATCGGAGTATTTGCCCCATCCCCGTTAGGAAATTACATCACGTTACAGGCATTTAGCAGACGCTCTTATCCAGGGCGACTGACACAATTTTTACATAGCATTTTACATTGTATTGGGATGGCAGGTATGCCATCCCGCCAAGTTACGCCTTGGCGGGGGCATGCCCCATACCTATACAGCACCGAGAGTTTGGCACTTTTCAGGGTTCCCCACAGAAATAACCACAACAGCCACAGACACTCAGCCCTTAAAAACATTAAATTCTGTACATTCTGACCCCATTTCAACAGACAGATTTCATAAACAACTTCACATGTCCACACAATAAAGCCCCAAACTAAGGGGATTTTGCGTTTTCTCCTTCTTCTTCTTCTTCTTCTTCTTCTTCTTCTTCTCATTCTTCTTCTCATTCTTATTTTTCCTGCCGCCTATCCCACTAATAACATGTCTGCCCATTGGACATTTGACCGACACCCGCCAAATCTTCACGTACACCACCCAATGAAAGACTCGCATACACACGCAAAATACCCATATCTATTTACTCTGAAACTTTTCCAGTACGAACAGCTAGTCCGTCGGTGGTCTAGTGGGTAAGGTTACAGTCTTGAGAACACAGGATCCTAGGTTCAAGCCCAGCTAGGAACGCGTTACTTTAACCTGCTTTTACTCTCACTAATACACACGCAAAATACCCATATCTTTTTACTCTGAAACTATTCCAGTACAAACAGCTAGTCCGCCGGTGGTCTAGTGGATAAGGTTATAGTCTTGGGAACACAGGGTCGTCGGTTCAAGCCCAGCTAAGAACGCGTTTCTTTAACCTGCTTTTACCCTCACTAATAATTGTCTACTACTTCTCAATTATTGCTTCTGCACCATATCTACCAGCCGTTCCCCGACGTACCGTCTGCACGTTCAATTGTTAACCGGCTACAATATTGCAAAGCCATATGGATTCAACGGGAGCTCTTCTGTGCTTACTCGCCTGTGTTCTTCTTTAAAACCACGGACAGGTTTGCTAATGATATTTCACACATTGCACAGCTATGTCATGGTGCTGCTCTAACAAAGTGACAGACTAGTAAACTTCCGCTTGAAGGATCGAATCCCGCCTCGCCCTCACGCAGATAATTCCCTCTTTTACACTGACGTTCTCTTAGGCTTATATTTGCTTTACCAAAACTCACTCATGGCCACCCATATGCATTTCATGACGGCAAATGTATTCCTTTTATTAAAAAGTTACACCACTTCACCGCTGTGCCATTTCTACTAACTACATTTCTTCACTTGGCTACCGTACAAAACCTTCTTATCAGCAAACGCCACGTTTCTACATTCATGTTACCTCGCCCCCTTCTCTATCTAGCCACATACAAACAATTACTACGTATGTACGTTCTGCAACTCCCCATTAAAATATTACATTTAAATTATGATTCACTCTCAATTATAACTACTAGTACTGAACATGAAAAAAACACAGCAGTGCAATAGATTTCATATGTTACTTAACCCTCCACTTCAACAGCTAACACCTTATAGCGACTGTTATATATACCGTTCGATAAGGAATATAAGCTCGCTCATGGTCACTCCATTTACTTCGCACTATACTCCGTGATCATGTCAACCTTCACCTACATGCCCATTCAGCTAAAAACATATTGTTTCAACTACGCAATTTCATAATTTCATCCTCATTTCTCTCAAACTGTTGTTATTTTCTCATATGCAAAGCCTGCTGGGACATATGCGTCTGCTCCTATTCTCCACTATCATGTTTTCCGGTTCTAGTTTAGCAAAACAGCGAAGAGGATTCCTACCTGCAGATAAGCCTATCAAAATTCCTTATAAACCTTACAAACACTAAAAGTGCATCTCCACGAAATAACAGACAACGGAGCAGGACAGAAGGCTACACAAGTTGCGATCTAGGGAGTTATAATTCTACGGGCTTGCTGATTCTTTTGTCAGTCAAGGCTCGTTGGATGGACGTCAAATCCGTGAGTACATACACTGGCCATATTTCATCTGCGTTTCTCATACGTTTATGCTTACGCCACCGCACGCTGACAGCCACTGTTTTACATATATAGCAAACCCAAACTGCTGAACGGTACACGCTCATCAGACTGTACAAATTCACACAACGATAGCCATAATCCACAACCGTTTCTTACAGGGTCACTTCGCATTTCTCACTCTCATAATAAAACGCTTTGCAAAAAGAAATGATATCTCATAAAAAACACGTTTTCAACGTACAAAAATGCCAAGTTACTCAAAAGTACTGATATCAAAATGACGCCAAGTTACGGTACTACGAACAATATCGGCTATCTTTCCTTACCGAAATGACATAAGATGTATTTCAAACCAATGCTACCCAATGTTTCCTCAATTCTTTCAAGTCACTTGGCCCTGTGTTTTGTAATCTTACCATTTCACAATGTCATGCAAACTTTGTGTCAGATTAAAGAGTCAAATATTTCGAATTGCCTCATAGAACACATTGAAATTAATGTACAAAACTGCTGCTGAGTAACTACAGGAAGCATCTTTCTCCAGAAAACATGTTTATACTTGCTTCTAAACTGAATTTGAGTACATGTGCAAGTTATTGTATATTTGCTACGTACAATAAATACTGCATGTACAATACATATTGTACATACATACATACATAGAGAACTTCTTTATCCCCATGGGGACATTTCCCTCCCAGCATGTTACATTCACATTTACGAACACACACTTATACCAAGAAACATACTATTACTATACTATACTACTCATTCACGCAACAGAAAGGCTGGGCAGCGAAATACATACATACCTATACAAATTGGACATATACACGCCTATTCAATCAATCTTGACTGTGAGAGAGCCATCCACACATATGTTTGGCCTGTCCATGTAGTGCATGCTTATACACACAGGGCCAAGTGACTTGAAAGAATTGAGGAAACATTGGGTAGCATTGGTTTGAAATACATCTTATGTCATTTCGGTAAGGAAAGATAGCCGATATTGTTCGTAGTACCGTAACTTGGCGTCATTTTGATATCAGTACTTTTGAGTAACTTGGCATTTTTGTACGTTGAAAACGTGTTTTTTATGATCCATTTATATCCAGCTGGATATAATAAATGGATACAGCTGGATATATACTGAAGCAATGCAGGTTAAGTGCCTTGCTCAAGGGTACAACGGCAGTGTCCTACCCAGGAATCAAACCTATGACCTTTCGGTTACAAGCCCAGTTCCTTACCCACTGGAAATGAAGCATCTGTTGCACTGCACTTAAGCTGCGGAGTGCCATCGAGTGTCAGATCATGGTATTCGTCAGAATCCTAATGATATTAGTTAGCGAATAAGAACCCCTCCCCCCCATTTTTTTTCCTCTCTTTTGGATTCAAATTCAGGATTCTTTAATATCAGGAAAAACACACAATACTGGCTTAAGATAGTAAATGATAAACCAATACAGATGGTTTAATAATCCTTCTCTGTTTTCTCTCACTCCTCAGTTTTGTTGGTCCTGCTCAGCGCACTGATCTCCCGTCTGGTTTGAGAAGCTGAATGAAACTACAACCCCCACCACCCCCACCTGTACTATTATGCTCATTTGGGGGAAGAAGTCTGTCAGTACTAAGCCAAATGAAACTCCAATTCCTAATATTTATAGCTTTTAATGTGTGTTTACTGTACTGTGTGTTTATTTGTGAATGTGTACGTATCGCATCTGTGTGTGTGTTTATGTGGGTCAAATACGTTTTTGTTTTGGATTCAAATACTTTTCTACGCATTACCGATCTTGTCTGGTGTATTGGAACCAATGAAAACCCCACTTTCTGGTCATACTGGCAGGCTCAGTGACACCAGGCAAGATCAACAGAGCACAGAAAAGTATTTGAATCCGAAACAAATGATGTATTTGACCCAGGTCTGATGTGTATTTTTGTTACAAATGAAGCCATTTGGCCGAAGTGTGGCAAGCCCTAATGCAGTGGTCATTGTATGACAGTATCCCACATAATGGCCGTGCATAGTTTTAATTAAACACTTATCAATAAACGATGCTGTATTTTTGTATGACTTAACTCAAGTCTGTTGTCATTCCTGACCTTCAAAAATGATCATTACCCTTTATTGCGTCGGGTCAGCTCCCCAATAACAGTGATTTTTGAACCTCGCCATTTCAAAACCAATCTCAATGCCCTGGAGTAGGTGGACGACAATCGCCCAAATTCTGACAATCTCGTGGCGCCTTGTCCCTGAACATAACATGGGAGAGATGCGATGCTAAATCAGCCTAGCTTCTCAAAGTCTGAATTATTCCATCGTTCTAAACGAACGTGAGACAACGGGAGATGGTTCTGTCTCACGCCGTCCTGACAGGCAGGCAACACAGAACAAAAATTGTGTCACTGTCCAAATACTTTGGCACAGACACACACACTCTCTCACACACACAGTACATTACATTACACTACATTACAGGCATTTAGCAGACGCTCTTATCCAGAGTGACTTGCACCGGAGTGCATTGTGTCCATTTATATCCAGCTGGATATAATAAATGGATACAGCTGGATATATACTGAAGCAATGCAGGTTAAGTACCTTGCTCAAGGATACAACGGCAGTGTCCTTACCCGGGAATCGAACCTGCGACCTTTCAATTACAAGCCCAGTTCCTTACCCACTGTGCTACACTCCGTCCGTAAATATAGATATAATCGTCAGAGGGCTTTTTGGCACGCCAGCATAGCAACCTAAACTGCATCTGCACTTTTGGGTTTTTGAGGGTTACGCACCACAAACAGGTGCAATCCAGTAAAACAGCTCACCCCCCCCCCCCCCTTTCAAGTCCAGAAATAAGACATCAACTTTCTTTCATTTTAATATTTTATTGAAATTGTTTCTTTTTAAACAGTTGAAACGACAAATGGACAAAAAAAAAAAAAAAACAAAACAAGAGACATAACATGTAAGTTGCCATATTAAAGTATCAAGGGACATTTTGTTAAAGTTCAGTTTAATTCGTTTCCCCAAAACAAAAGGTCTGCACTTTCAGATGCGTTTCCCGTCTGACTGCTCTATATACATCAGCACACTGCCACCTGCTGGTCCAGAAACAGCACTACCACACCTCACACCCTGTCACCTACAGTAATAATAACTACTCCTGTGTAAGATCCAGTCTCAATGCATAACACTAAATAGAACAAGCTATAAAAAATAAAACAACAAAACACTCCTTTGCAATCGAGTGTGTGTGTGTGTATTTGTGTGTGTGTGTGTGTTTGTGGGTGGGGGGGGGCTGTTAAACATTGAGAATAAAAGCTGGGAGGGGGTACAGTGGTGACTGGTCGGATAAGGGAAAGAGCAGTAATGGCCTTTCAGTGTTTGTGCACACGTGTGTGTGTGTGTGTGTGTGGGCATGTACGTGTGTTTATCTACGAGTCCTCATCTCCATTGACGCTGTCACCATCATCCTCTCCTTCCTCTTGCTCTCCCTCCTCCTCCTCATCCTCGTTGTCATCCTCCCGCCCTCGACTCTTCACCTGAGGAGGAGGAGGCAGCCAGATGAGATCTCTCTCACACACACACACACACACACACACACACACACCCTCGATGACTGCATTTCCCCAAGAGAACAATTCTGTGAGTTTTAACTATCGTCCCCCTACTCCTCCTCTCACCTCCTCCTCGGTCTCTCTCACCTCCTCTTCTTCCTCCAGCAGGTCCCCCTCCTCCTCGGAGTCGTTCAGCTCCTGGCTCTCCCTCTCTCTCTCCCTCTTAACGCTCTCCTCCTTCTTGCTGCTGGAGTGTTGGAGAGAGGAGACCTCCCCTGGCTCGGGCTTCACGCTCTTCCCCTCTAACAGAGGGACATAGGGACACACACATACTGCCATTAACACAGGCTTTATCACAGTAAAACAACACAGCCTTTATAATAGCACAGGCTGTATCGCAACACAGGCTTACACATACCACCCTTATCACGGGCTTTATCAGAACACAACACAGGCTTTATCACAACACAACACAGACATTACCACAACACAGGCTTTATCTTAACACAGGCTTCCCCTCCTAGAGAGGGACACACACATACCAGGACATGTGCCACACACACACACACACACACACAAAGTTAACATAGACCTTAACACGGCCATTAACACTGAACTCAGCGTCAGTTTAGCTCACAGTAGCGCTTGTGCTTCTGGTTATACAGCGGTGAGTGTGTGCGGCCTTGGTACGCAGACGCACGGTCTGAACCCTACCTGACTTCTTGCTGTGGTCCTTCTCCATGCGGTCCAGGCTCTCCAGCAGGTAGTCCACCTTGTGCTTGATCTGCGTCAGCTCCTTCTTAATGGTCTGCAGGTCATCAGCCTTCACTGCAGGAGCGGGGTGCAGAGACAGAGAGCAGTCTAGAGTGAGCTCTACATAGAGAGGGAGTAAACTGAGTAAGTTGTGAGTAAGCTGCACGCAGACAGTAAACTGAGTAATCTGTGAGTAAACTGTATGCAGACAGAGTAATCTGTGAGTAATCTGAGTAAACTGAGTAATCAGAGTAAGCTGGGAGAAGAAACTGATTTGTGCGCAAGGAGGAGGTTAGGGTGAGTAAACTGGGAGTAAGATGGGAGTAAGATGGGAGTAGACACTGACTTGTGCGCGAGGAGGAGGTTAGGGTGAGTAAACTGGGAGTAAGATGGGAGTAAGATGGGAGTAGACACTGACTTGTGCGCGAGGAGGAGGTTCTCTGGCTGCTCTTGGAGGAGGAGAAGCTGGTCTTGGTGCGGCGGCTGCCGCCCCCGCTCACACTGACGCGCGGACGCTTGGAGGGGATGACGGCCCGAGAGAGGGGAGGGGGGGGCGGGGGCACGCGCGACGGGTACGAGTACATCCTGCACAAAAAAAAAACAAATTTAACCCAAGAATCAGCACAGGGAGCTACACCCAGCACAGTCCTAAATCCGCAAGGGGTCAGTCCTGGGGTTTCTGGGGGATTTTTCTGTGGACATGGTATTACCATAATCACACTTATAATTCAGTTCTTCTTGCCTCAATTCAATTCTTTGTATACCTGGTACTGATGCATTGATAGGGCAGCAGTGTAGCATTACGGGTGAGGAGCTGGTCTCGTAACCTAAAGGTCACAGTTAGGACACTGCCATTGTACCCTGGAGCAAGGTACTTAACCTGCATTGCAGCGTAAATGCTGTGTAAAAGTTGTGTAAGTTGCTCTGGATAAAAGCATCTGCAAAATGTCTGTAATGTAATGTAATGTCACTTCCTGGCCCCACCTCATATTCAAACACATTCCCACCAACACACAAGATCAAAAAGAAAAATAAAGAGGGGAAAAAATGCTAGCAGCAAACCTACCGGTCATAGTAATCCCGCTGGAAGTCATAGTCCAGATCGAACGAGGAACTACTGCAGAGGGGGGAGAGAGAAAGTTTTGAGTTTTAACAAACAGAGAGAGAGAGAGAGAGAGAGAGAGAGAGAGAGAGAGAGAGAGAGAGAGAGAGAGAGAGAGAGAGAGAGAGAGAGAGAGAGAGAGAGAGAGAGAGAGAGAGAGAGAGAGAGAGAGAGAGAGAGAGAGAGAGAGAGAAACAGCCAGGTGTGGAACGGCCAGGGAAATGCATTTTTGCTTTAGTTAAACTGATATAACTTCTCGTGTCAAACTGCAGTTCCCGATGTATAAACGGCCTGTAAAATAAAAGTTCCTTGTACCCCTTTGATTGCTGAAAAGGATTAACCCCATCCTCATTTTGCAAAAGAGTCTAGCAATCAGCCATTTCAGCAAGCAGTATGGAGTATGGGGGTGATGAGGGACTCAAAGAGTCAGTGCAGAGTCAGTTCAGAGTTATCACAGGACATTTTGAGGGGTCATAAACAGGCATCCACCGAATCCTGCCGTGAGGGTCATCCTGCTCCAGATTTGCCCGATAGGCCACCAGGACTCAGCCCGAAATCTCGGGAGAGCAAACGCCTGCGGAGCAGGTGAACACACGGACAGGTGCGTTTCACCTACCTGTACATGTCCCCTGCAGAGCGCTTGGTGGTCTTTGACCTGTGAGGCTTCGGCTCACCAGCCAGGTTAATATCTGAGAAAGAAACAAGAGACTGAGCACCAAGCTCTACCACTTAGACTGTATCCCCATCACAATCACTTGCCCAACACTGGTCCCCATCTCTACTGCTTACCCAATGCTGTTCCCCAATCCCTAACACTTACCCAACACTGTTCCCCCATCTCTAACACTTATCCAACACTGTTCCCCATCTCTACTGCTTACCCAATGCTGTTCCCCAATCCCTAACACTTACCCAACTGTTCCCTCATCTCTAACACTTACCCAACCCTGTTTCACATCTCTACCACTTACCCAACCCTGTTCCCCCATCTCTACTGCTTACACTGTTCCCCATCTCTAGTGCTTACCCAACACTGTTCCCCCATCTCTACTGCTTACACTGATCCCCATCTCTACTGCTTACCCAACACTGTTCCCCCATCTCTACTGCTTGCACTGCTCCCCATCTCTACTGCTTACCCAACACAGTTGCCCCATCTTGAACACATTCAACACTGTTCCCCTCCACCTCTAACACTTACCCAACACTGTTCCCTGAGCTGTATTCCCAACCCAACACCTGTTCCTCCAGGCCTAATCCTTACCCAACATCCATTCCACCAGACCCATTCCATAACCCAATCCCTGCACTATCCAGTCTTAGCACTTACCCAACACTGTTCCCCATCTCTAACACTTACCCAACACCTGCTCTATCCAGTCTTTATCCAGTCTTACAGTAGCACTTACCCAACACCTCCTCTATCCAGTCTTACAGTAGTACCTACCCAACACCTGCTCTATCCAGTCTTAGAATTATACTCAACACCTGTTCTATCCAGTCTTACAGTAGCACTTACCCAACACCTGCTCTATCCAGTCTCTTAACACTTACTCAACACCTGTTCTATCCAGTCTTAACACTTACCCAACACCTGCTCTATCCAGTCTCTTAACACTTACTCAACACCTGTTCTATCCAGTCTTAACACTTACCCAACACCTGCTCTATCCTGTCTCTTAACACTGAACACCTGCTCTATCCAGTCTTAACACTTACCCAACACCTGCTCTATCCAGTCTCTTAACACTTACTCAACACCTGTTCTATCCAGTCTTAACACTTACCCAACACCTGCTCTATCCTGTCTCTTAACACTGAACACCTGCTCTATCCAGTCTTAACACTTACCCAACACCTGCTCTAACCAGTCTTACAGTAGCATTTACCCAACACCTGCTCTATCCAGTCTCTTAACACTTACCCAACACCTGCTCTATCCAGTCTCTTAACACTTACCCAACACCTGCTCTATCCTGTCTCTTAACACTGAACACCTGCTCTATCCAGTCTTAACACTTACCCAACACCTGCTCTAACCAGTCTTACAGTAGCATTTACCCAACACCTGCTCTATCCAGTCTCTTAACACTTACCCAACACCTGCTCTATCCAGTCTCTTAACACTTACCCAACACCTGCTCTATCCAGTCTCTTAACACTTACCCAACACCTGCTCTATCCAGTCTCTTAACACTTACCCAACACCTGCTCTATCCTGTCTCTTAACACTGAACACCTGCTCTATCCAGTCTTAACACTTACCCAACACCTGCTCTAACCAGTCTTACAGTAGCATTTACCCAACACCTGCTCTATCCAGTCTCTTACCACTTACCCAACACCTGTCCCACGATCATGCGCCCGTCCTCCCCCGCCACGGCGGCCCGGGCGTTCCTCTCGTTGGCGTACTGCACGAAGGCGAAGCCCTTGTGCACGGAGCAGCCCACGATCTTGCCGTACTTGCTGAAGATGGCCTCCACGTCGGCCTTGGTCACCAGCAGTGTGTTGAGGTTCCCGATGAACACCCGGGAGTTCAGCGAGCGCGGGTCCGTCTTGTTGGTCACGTTGCTCGCCATCAGGCTGCTGGTGGTGGGGGAACGACTAGGGGCAATGAGGGGTGGGGGTGGGGGTGGGGGAGAGTAGGGAGATGGGGGGTGGGGGTGGGGGTGGGAGAGAGTAGGGAGATGGGGGGTGGGGCGGAGAACAGGGGAGATGGGGACAGACAGAGAGAAGGAGAGAGAGACAAAGAGAGAGAGGGAGAGACACAGAGAGAGAGACGAAGAGAGAGACAGAGAAAGAGAAAGAGAGACAGACAGAGAGAGAGAGACAGCGAATAAGTGATCCACACAGAAGATACATTTATAAAAGATACACAGTAGAAATAACAGGTACAGGGAGCGGTCATCTCTAAAAGCAGCCGTTCTACATAGGAGCCAGATGTGTTTCAGCACCCGGCTTTTTAAAGAGGATCAGATAATATGGGTATGGTCACATGACCATCCCTCTGTAGCATCCTCACCTGCGCATCAGATACAATTACCCGTGTGCGTGTGCGCAGACACACTGCAACCTTCATGTGAAGGAGTGCATGTGCACATGAGGGTGCGCGCATGAGAGTTAACCTGAGTTTGGGCGTGTGTACGCGTGCGAGTGTGCGCAGGTGTGCCCGGGGGTGTAAACATGTCTACGTGCCCAGCTGACCTACACGGCATCTTTACGATGGCTGCTAACAGGCGTAAGGGAGATTAAACGCCATTAGGGCAACTGCACAGTTACAATCACTGCACAGTCAGAACTCTGATATTAAGGTCATTGCACAGTTTAAGATTAGTCAGATTTGTCACTTTCTGTGTGTGGGTGTGTGTGGGTGCATATACCAGCCATTGTAAAGTAGGCAGGCTGTGAGAAACATCTCCAAAAATACAAAACATCATTCAAAATAATAGACCAGAACTAAAAGAACAAAAATGAAAATAAACAAATAAATAAATACAATGTAAAAATAAAATTAAAAAATAACTCCAGTTATACTCCACAGAAGGCAGGTTTTGGAGAGTAAGCCCAGTTTTGGGGAGCAGGCCCGGTTTTGGGGATCAGTTTGGGAAGTAGGCCTGGTTTTGGGGAGCAGGCCCAGTTTTGGGGGAGCAGGCCTGGTTTTGGGGAGTAGGCCTGGTTTTGGGGGAACAGGCCTGGTTTTGGGGGAGCAGGCCCGGTTTTGGGGCAGCAGGCCCGGTTTTGGGGCAGCAGGCCCGGTTTTGGGGCAGCAGGCCCGGTTTTGGGGGAGCAGGCCCGGTTTTGGGGGAGCAGGCCTGTTTTTTGGGGAGCAGACCTGGTTTTGGGAAGTAGGCTGGTTTTGGGGAGTAGGCCCGGTTGTGGGGGAGAAAACCCGGTTTTGGGGGATCAGGCCTGGTTTTGGGGAGTAGGCCCGGTCTTGGGGGAACATGTCCAGTTTTGGGGGCCACAGCGTAGGAAACATACAGCAGACACAGGAAGGGTGGGACAGGGCAGAGCGGGTCGGGGCAGCTCGGGGCACGGCGGGGCATCGCAGCATGGGTAAAGGGTACTCTGCCGGACACACCAAACAGCTGAGGGGGATACAATGGCACAGTACAGCCTGCATACATCAACAGCGGTTGGGTTATTCAATCATCACTCACTCCATAGTGTCTGGGCGGTCGTCTGTCTGTGTGTCTGCTCTTTCACTGTGGGCGGGCCGAGTGTGTGCGAGCAGGCGTCCCTCACAGTGACACTACAACTCCCAGCAGCCCCCAGTCCGTTTTCTCTTAACTTCTCCCAACGCAGCTCTTTGCCCACCGAGTTAAACTGAGGCGACAGAGAACACACCTCAGAAAAACCACACGGGGAGCACATTCTTGTAGGAGTTCACCCCGCTAAACCCCCCACCCTCGCCCCCCCCCCCCCCACCCACGTTCTGAGCCAAATACAGCGAGCGAACACAGTTATTGGCCGAATATAGTCAGATATCGCTCACTCACTCCCTCCATCTGTCTCTCTCTCCAATCTGTCTCTCACGCTCACACCCTACGTGTTACGGTAGCTGCCATTATCGGATCAAAGTGGAACTTGTTGGCTCAGCCTCAACCAAATGGCCAACTGTCGGTTTCCAGCTGTGAATTTCTGCCTGTCATCACTGTGCACTGCTACATTAGGCTCAGAACGCCCCTCCCTCCCTCCCTCCCTCCTTCCTTCCTTCCCTCCCTCCCTCCCTCCCTCCCTCTCTCTTTACGGTCTCTTCAGGGAGTTAGATCACTTTTTCCCCCCTCTTTTCTGCTGTTCTCCTGAGAAAGGGAAATAAGAACAATTTTTTTTAAACAGAGTAGCCTGTCAGCTAAACATGTGACCTTGCAAGTCTTCCCTTTCCCTTACACCACCCACCCCCCACCACATGAAAAAATTTAAACCATTCCCAAGCTGGAGAAAAAAAAAAAAAAAAAGAAAAAAAAAAAAAAATACGCCAAAGCCCAGGATCCCTCTTCCTCTCAACAAACAACTTCCGGGGGCGGAAGGGGGGGGTAGAAAATAAACATTTTAAAAATCCAAAAAAAAACGAGGGCCATTTCATTGGCCAGCAGCAGATGGGGTCAGAGGAGCAGGGGGTCCCCAAAAACATGGATAGAGATTAAAGGACAGGACAGGACTCCTCTACTGATAAAATTAAGTGTGTGTCACACACAGGGCTGGCGGTGTCCAGTGGCTATAGCTACTCTTTTACTCTTTTCACTCGGGAGGGGTGGGGCGGGGGGGGGGGGGGGGGTGTCCGCACTCAAAAAAGGTTCATGTTGAACTTTAAAATGTGAAAAAGAAAAAAAAAAAGAAAAAAGAAAAAATGTAAGCAGAAGAGACACTGAAGAAAAAAATCTGAAATTAGAATGTTAAAAAACAGGAAATACAGAAAACAACACAGATAATAATTTAGACAAGATGCATCGCCCCCTAACTAGCACCCCCCCCCCCCCCCCACTCCCATCAGCACCCCAGCCATAATCTCATTGCTACTCAGATATCAGGCAACATTACTAATGGGCCATATTGCGTCTGTATCTTTAAACCTTTTTGCGTAAGGATTCAAGCAGTGGACTCCATCTCCCACAATGCACCCACAACAGCATTAGCCTCAGCATCCTGAACACAACCAGGCTTAGGCTTGATGGGTGTCAGCATTCTCAGAAAAGCGGGGTTTTTTTTTTTTAGTCTCACTTCCTCTGAAAGAGGAGGATTCTAGTGGCTTCTCGCAAATTGGATGATGGCACATGCAGTTCATAGGTAACTGTTTACTGTGGCTCGTTCCTAGGCTTAAGACCACATTGCCGCACCAATCCATAAAAGGGGGAGGCCAAGTAGGTAACAGTAAGATACACTGCTGGTCAACTCTATTTAAATTCAGTCACTTTACGAAAACAAACGTGTTACTTTTTTTTTTTTCTTTTTTTTTTTTTAAATCACCCACAAAGCATTATGGGCATTTCCCCCTAAATAATTAACCGAATTCCAGTCCATTTCCTGAGAGCCAAGTCCTAGCACTACGGTTTTGCCCCATTCGTTTCAGCTGTGGAGAATCTCTTCTCCACGCTCAAAGCTCTCCTATGCTGACCCAGCTTGGTGGAACAGCTCCAACACCTGAGTGAATCTGAACCAGGGTGCCACAGAGTTGGCTGAGCAGTTTCAGCATTTCCTACCAAATTCTATTTTTCAGGTTGCACCTGGGTTTCCCAACCATGGGTCCACAAAGGCGCTGTAGGGGGTCCAAAATCAATGTCAACACCACCCCCCTTTTTTTTAAACTTCTACTTAAAAATCCCATACAGTATAAATCTGCATTTAATAGCTGTACTACACACAAAATACAAAGAAAAATAAACATTAAGCCCATTTTAATAAGCAAGATTATAATTATTAAATGGTGCATGTGGTTTTGGCCAGTTAAAGACCATGTTTATTACGTACTTAACATAAAGTAAATGTGCGGTATGTTAAATGGGTTTTTATACAAGTGAAAGGAATATCCAAAAATAAACTGTCATACCTCCAGTTTGTGCTTAGAAATGATATACTACACGTAGTTTTATAGATTTTCTTTTTATTTTGATCCAAAACAGTACTCAGCCAGCAGCTTAAATGTTCCCAGCAAAGCATTTTACTTCTGTATTTAACCTAAATTTGTCACCCAACTTGGGGCTGAGCATGTCCAATTCCCACCCAAATTTGGACCGTCCAACTGTATTACCCCAGCAAGTGTTCCACTGCTAATTTGAGGGGTGTGGGGACATCCGCGGTTCTCCCCAAAAACAGAGATCGCAATCCACTTCTTCTTAACACATCACACTTCGGCTGAGCTCGCAGAGTGGAGTCGAAGGAAGACCTTTCACGTGCTATTTTAATACGCAGTCCACGGGTTCCCAATCAACAGGGAAGGGGTCGCTATAAGCAATGAAACAGGAACCCCCCCCAAGTGACTGAACCCTCCCATAGCGACGGAGCTGGCACGGCACGAATTCTACCCGAGACTGCGGGGGCTCATTTGCCAATCCCACCCAGCAGCCCACCAGCAAGGGCATTTGACAGGGGCGCGAGAAACGCGACCACAGCCCTTGCACTGCACTGGAGCCAAGGCTCCTCCCTCTTCTCACTGGTGCCGTGGAAACGGCCGCAGTGCCAATCGGGCCAAACCTCTCTTTTTTTTTTTTTTCTTTTTTTTTTTGCAGAAACCACGACCTGGAAGACGTGTTCCAGGCGCGCTCTCTGCAGCGGCTGCAGCCGGGCAGGAGCGCTGGAGACACAACTGCGGGGTGCAAGCAGACGCACAGCGACAACGTTCAGCGCTGACGCTCAGCAACGCTTCTGGTCAAATACTGAAAGTATGTGTGTGCACTACCGTGTGCGCTATTACATGGGGTGTGCAAGCAGATCGGAAGGCACTTCTGCCAACATGCGCACCGACGACGTTCAGTAATGCTTCAGATTAAACAGAAAAGGCATGTGTGCACTACTGTGTATGCTAATACATGGGGTGTGCAAGCACGCATTTAGGAAAGTGAGCACCAGGTGTTTTTTTTTTTGGCCACCCGCTTTTGCCCAAAACACTCCCCACACTAACACAATTGGTCAGTCTGAGACGAGTGTAAACCTGGGAACAGCGCAGGTGAAGGTAACAACTCTCTCCAGATGCCTGAAAATTTCAATGAATAATAGGCACCGTTCCAGAAAAGGTGCTTACCACTCGCCCTTAGGTAGAACAAAATTAAACTTTTTTTTTTTTTTTGGGGGGGGGAGAATAATTTTAGAGTTTGGAAAAGATAAGCCTTTACCCCAGTCTCAGAGTCATCCATAAATCCTTCAAAGGCTCTGACTAAATCCCGATAGTGTCAGACTCTGACCAATTGCAGGAGGGCTGAATCAGCGAAGTGTGCATTTTGGACGAAAGTGGGGGTGCAAAAGAGAGAAAAAAAACAAAAAAAAAAAAACAATGGGGGCCAGGAATAGCCTTCAACTGTCTGGTCAGCTGTCCTATTAGACATAGAGTACAGGTCAAGAGGCAGGGTTTCCTGGTCAGCCAGCCAATAACAGCAGAGTAAACCTGAGAGATGATGTATCGGGCAGATTTTGATTGGTCAGTGTGAAGGGGCAGCTCTACAGCAGTGGATCTCAACCCTGGTCCCGGAGTAACCCTGCTTAGCTACACACAACCCCTTTAATTTGTTTGGCTCATTATCATTGCTCTGTCCTTGTATTCTTCATTTCCCACATACGGTTTAGTCTCAATGGCCAGGTGACCACACTTTAACATTAAGGACCTCATAATGCAGGATACACCATTTCTATTGGCACACCCGCACAAGCATGTTTACTGAATATCTGAATTTATAGCAGACATCTTATGCATTAACCTTTATTTATACAGGGTAGGCTGACTGAGCTCATTTACAGAAACACCCTGTTAACACCCATCAAATTTACCCTAACCTGCATGTCTTTGGATCTGGATGTTGACCTCCTGTAAAAAAAGTTAACATTCAATGAAATCTTAATTTTGGACAGACGGTGGAGGAAATTTAAAGAGATATACACGTAATAATGAACTTTCAAATGTATGGGGGAAGAAAGTGTCCACGAATTGTAGTCCATCTGGGAACTGAATGGACACGCATTCAGGCCAAACAACGTGAATGCATTCGTATTTTTGAACGCTGGAATAAAGTGTAACGATCATGAGAGCCATTTTCAAAAAAAGGCCATCTACCCAGTTTGTGTCATGCAAGAGAATTCCTTTGCACATGTCCTCCTACTGGATTCCTACAATGCACTCTTCCAATAAAAACATGCATATAAAAACATACGAGAGCTCGTCATGGAAATCTTTGACAAATACTGACTCTTCTAGCATGCAATCACATAATCACATCAATATTGTGTGTGCCTAAAGCTAGCTAGTGGACTATTCCTGCAGCCACTGGTGGGTTTGAGCCCTGGCGTGTCGAAGTGTCCTTGAGCAAGACACCTAACCCCTAACTGCTCTGGTGAATGAGAGGCATCAATTGTAAAGCGCTTTGGATAAAAGCGCTATATAAATGCAGTCCATTTACCATTTGAGATGAAAGCTAGAACCAAACCCCAACTGCATGGCAAGTCTCCAGTAAGGTGTACCAAGGACGCTGCCTTACCAGGACATCAGAACGTGACTGTGTGTGTGTGTGTGTGTGTGTGTGTGTGTGTGTGTATATATATAAATGATATCCTCACAGTGGTGCACTGCATTCACTAAAAGAACACCGGACTGTCGCCCATATTTATTTTTACATATCACAGCTATCAGATGTGCCCTTCTGGAATGAAGGGGTGGGGGGGTCATTTAGAAGCTAAAATGTTCCTAACTATTAAAGTTATGTCCAAATACGCCAATTTCAGGTGTAAATCACTTAATGAGCTTTTAAAGTATAAACAAATTTTTAAAAAATAAGTGGCCATCTCATTAGAACATAATTATTTTCTACATCAGCTTTCCAAGACACATTAACTGAAGCATAATTCCCAGCTTATAGCTGATAATTACCAGCAAGAAAGAAGCACACGTGCCTGTTGGTCACATCACAGTCAATTAGACAACACTAGGCGTAACTTACGAAACGAAAGTGGCAGTCGCAGAAATACAAAAATATGGCCCAGAAGGCCCATTTATAATCTGTAAGTGTAAAGTTGGTCAACTAAACAGGACTGAAGTGGAAAGTATTAAGTCTGCAATAGAAGATGGGTGGGGGGGGGGGGGGGTCCTGCTGTCCTGACCACAGTGGGAAGCACATTCCCAGGGGTCCAGAACAGGAAGGAGATTCTGACCAAGGGGCAGACAGGAAAAAGGTAATCGGAGAAAATGAAAGCTACAGACCAAAAACCCGATTTCAGATCAAGCAGACCTTTCAGTCATACGGCACTGCTCGGGTGAGAGAACACGGAATAAAAAAAATTTAAAAACTGGTTTATGGGTGTGCAAGCTGGTACGGACTTCACTGATCAACTTAACACTGCTCACAGCCCTATCAGTTAATCCTTGGAAGAGTAGGTTTAAAAAAAAAAAAAAAAAAAAAAACTAATTTCTTTCTAAAATTCTATTTTATTTATAAAATTCTAAGTCAGTGTTCTAGAACTCCATTGCTTTTAATGACCAGCAGTGACTCATTACATCAGCATTGGAATGTTCAGTTAGTTAAGAACATTCCAATCACGTTTTTAATCTCAGACCTCGACACTTCAATAAACACATCTGTAAATGGGCTTAGAAACTCATTAGAACACTTATTTTAATCACACACGAGGCAGCAGAACACCGTGTTCATTATACCACTCCCTAAAAACTTCAGGTTCATCATTTGAATTTTTATTTAAGTATTAAGTTAGATTAGATTGTACCATACAGTTTGTGTGTAGTAAGGGATGCTTTAGATGCTTGCAAAACTTAACCTGCTTGCTTTACAATGGTGGGGATCAGAGATATTTTGCAACTCCAAACAGTCCAAAGTAGCAAGTTGTGTATATTACATCATGATAAATATATATTTATATGAACTTTTTTTTTTTTTTTTTTTTTTTTTTTTTTTTTTTTTTAAAAAGAGCAGCCCCTCCCCCCCCCGTACACACGAACAAACTCACTCACACACACACACACAGGTTTTCTATGATGTTCGTTGCCGTTTATCACCTTGTTTCTTTATTTTTATTTTATCCTTTTCTTTATTCTGTCCTATATCTAATTCTGCTCTTACTCCATTTCTACTTGGCGAATGCAAACGCTCTGTTGTGAAGTACTTCGGGCTTAGCACCATGAACGGAAAGTGCTAACACACATTACATACATCTATTGCTTTGCTTCATTCAGACTGGGAGACGGAGGGTAATCGAGATGGGATGAGATCTCAGACAGCGCTACAGCAGAGACCGAACCCCTGGGAGATGGGGATGACACTCTGAAGTCTGCCACCCCCTATGAACTGTGCCACGCATCGGGCACCAAAAAAAATTATGTTTAACCATATAGGCCTATTTGGTTGGGCTCCTTTTACTGTGGGCACACAAAATCTCCCTCCAGTCAAGGAGACTTTGGAGTGGCGTCCAGAATCAACATCACCACACAGGACCCAGGGAATGAAAAACAAGAACAAAAACTGATTTTTATGTTTATGACTGAATAAACGAAATCATTCTGTTCACACGCACAGCGTCAGTAACCGTAACTCCTCTATGCAAGTTGCTTTGGAGTTACCTGAAAGGTATTTTCTTGTCTGAATGACCCCGTTACCCACCATTGTAAAGCCAAAGTCGGTCAAAAATAAAACTTTCGTCAGCATCCAAAATAACCATCACACACAAACACGGTCTTGGCCAGTTATTAAATAAAAAATAATAAACGCACAAAAACAGAAATAAGAAACTCCAGAAAATTAACCACCCCCTTTAACCAGTGTGCGCAAGGTCCCAACCAATTTGCACACCCCCAATTTCCACCAAAAAGACCACTGGCACAAATTAATGTGCATGGTGATTCAGTATGGATAACATCCGCACTTAACAGCAATAACTGTGTCCTTTACGACCCTCCTCTTCTCACTTTTCATGCACCCTTAAATATCCCTCTATCTCCACTCTAGGGCCACGCCCAAAACAGCTTACTTGCCTACTACTCGGCATACCAGTTGAATAGGACTTGTATACTCAATAGCAGGCAAGTAAGCCGTTTCAGACACGGTGTCTCCTTACAAGAGACACCCCCTCCCCTCCCGACTCCTGGTGCGCCCTTATAAACCCTCCCCTCTGCACTCACTTTGAGCACACTGTGCAAGTGATCCAGGGACTCTGCACAGTCCAAACCGGTACCACACCCCACAGCTCATTCCTACTCCGCTGCATGACTTTGCTCCAGGACAGTTAAGACTAGAGCAGGTGAAAATTTTAGGCGAGAAAGAGAGGGGTCAGGTCACTCCCCAGCAGTGCACAGGGGGACATATCCAGCCACACCAGGTCCTCCAGTCCAGTGCACTCCTGAGAATGTGTTAGAGCGAGAGGGACCATGCATCCCATTGGAAGCATGCTTTCTATGGTAGTTTGTGCATGCAAGTGTATGCACGTTTGTGTCTATGTATGTATGAGCCAATAGACAAACTTATTGTATAAATGCAAATATTCAGTGACATTGCTCAAAAAAAGCAAAAAAAAAAAAGACATGTATATCTGTAGTTCAACAAATCTAGGGAATTGTTCTTACTAAAACACTAGATCTAAAATCTACAGCACGCTCCAAAATTATTTTAACGATCATTTCCAAAGAGAGGAGGGAAAAGTGTCAATCGAGCCTGTAGAGTAGACACTGAATGTTATGCTGGAAATAATAAAGGTGTTTATTTCATAAAAGGAAGAGAGACCTTCAGCTTAGGAAATTACTGAGTGGGGGGTGGGGTAGGGTAGGAGTCAACACTACTTTCAAAAATATGGTCAAGCTCAGAAGATTTAAAAAGGATAAAGGTGTAGTTTGGTATGACAGTGGAGGTAAAAATGTTTAAAAATAAACTTTAAAAAAAAAAAAAAACACTTACGGGTCGCCGCTGATCAAAAAAGCCTCCGCAAAAACTGAAAAATAAAAATAAAAAAGGACAACAAAAAAGGTTTAATTAGAAAAGGGATTGCAAAGTGTTCACAGTGAGACCCAACGTGGGGCAGGAACAAAAAAATAATAAAGAATAAATAAAAGCTAGAACCCTTTACTGGGAATTTGGGCAAATATAATGGATTCTGTACACATAGCCAATTCACTTTATTCAGTGTTGCTGAATCTTGCTGATGCACAGGCAGGGTTGTAGGCCTCAGGGCAAACATGTGTACTGCCATAATGTACCAAGCCCTCCTTCCTGCAAACATCCTAAAAGCACAACACAGCAGTCCATATTCAACCACTAAACAGGAAGTGTGAAGCAGTGTGGCTGTTTGGATCAAGTTCTAAAGATGGTTATTAAAGCATGTACTACCCAGCCCCCCACACACCAAAAAAATAAATATAATAAAAATTTGGCCCCATTTTCCACTGAGTGGTTTTTTTTTTTTATTCCATCTGAACAGTAAACTGATTCCCTCCACTGCCACCAGCAATAGCACTGTACATCAAGAAAAGAAATGCTAAATATGACACCGCGTTGTAGAGGTCCTAGTCTGTGCGCGCGCACGCACACACACACAAAGCACAACGACCCGGAGCTCCAAGATCGGCGGCCTTCAAGCACACGGGGACAGCCAAAGCCCTACCGATCCGAGTGTGTGCTTTCTGATTCAAGATGGAGGAAGCGCCAGTCTACAGCCTGACTAGCATTGCCATTCCCTTCTGAGAGATGAGCACGGATTAGAGCACCTTACTGCTGTCCCCCTGATAACGATGTAGTTAAGACAAATACTTTATCAACGTTGCTGGCTAAATTTAACCCGCAGGTCGCAGCGTCACTTGATGCATTGCGGTGGGGTACTCCCGCCACTATAACGTTCACGTGCTTTAAAACTGGGACAAGAGGATCTGTGGGGAGTGAATAGACAAACATTCCCGCAACCATTATTTAGAAGTACTTTAATAAAAAAAAATACAATGCGTAAAATATGTTTAGATATTGCTGGTATTTACATCAAGAACTTCAAAGTTTAAAAATGCAAATCTAAAACCGCAAACCCTGTCCATCATGACGCAAAACAATTTTAAATGTCTCTTTAAAAACTGCCCGACCGTTCTTGACGAAAAATGTCTTCCCTCAAAAAAGAAAGAAAAAAAAAGAAAAATCGTTACCAGTCCTACTGCATGACTGCGTAGTGCACAAACAACCCAAAGGCAAAAATGAAAAGGTCAACCAAAAAAATAAAATAAAAGCAACTCTTTTTGAAAAATCTGGACAACTGACCGAATGCAAACAAGGTCGAAATCAGCTCAAACAAATTATGAATCCCAACAGAGAAAAAGACTCCACCACCGCAAAAGGAGCGTCGGTCCATTTAGATCATAAACAATCTTCAGCATTTTCCGTTTTAAAAATATGTTCTGACACAAACCACTGTGGACAGCACTAGCTAATACAGCTGGAAAAATCCTGATTTATGAAAAAAATGCATTTTGAAAAACAAAACAAAAAAAGTCTAGTTAGCTGGCTAGCTAACACAAGCTAGCTGGTACTGCTGCACAAAATGTACGACACAATAAACCAAGTCTACCAGTTTGTCAGAAAAAATACATTAAAAATAAAAATCCCAGACACTGCAAAGTCAGAAAAATAAAAAAAATGAAAAATTGTTCCGAATCAAAATACTCACCAAGAGTTTAAAGTTTAAAATGATTAAAATTCGGCGGGTTCTATCAATTATTTTGTTGTGTTTTATTTCTTCTGTTTCACATACAACCTCCCGCTCGCGAGACGTTCGTCTGCTCACTCGAAATGGCGCACGATGTGAACACACCAAATACAGGGTACTCCGCCTTGTTCCGCCTTTGTACTTCATTCCGGTATATAACTGGTTGCCTTTACAACTGCGTGAGCCATTCTGGCCACTGAGTGGCTAAAACATGTGTCCATCTACTTTCGTGACACAATCGTTTCAGAAAGACCTTGCAGCTAACGGGTCGATAGAACAGACAGTCAGGCGAAGAACCGCCCAAATATTGATATTCGAAACACTATTGGTTAAAATCACAACGATTGATCGTCCTGCGGCAGTGATTGGTTAAAGTAATATAAGAGGAATCTGAGATCACTGTCAAAATGACGGACTTGATGTTTAACTTAGAAACAGTTGGTGTTTTAAACCATAAACTGTACAAAAACGCAATAATTTAGTTTGATGTGTTCAACTCCATTTATTTTTTATTTTATTTCGGAACAAGGTAGTTGTCGATGTGTTTTGTATTTTCAATACCCTCAAACGCGCACACCCTGCTCGTCCCCTTTCTCCAAACCCTATCGGTTACTGTTATTCCGACCTTAGTCTCTTCACAGAGAGGGAAAATGTTGGAATGCACTGCGGAGTTAACCCGTTACTGCACAGTACGATCAAAAAGTATTCTTCCCCCTATCACCAATTTCTTTTTTTTTTTACACAAAAGCAGTGTTTGATAACACGTCTACAATCGATCCAACGAGGCGCTGAAGCGGGTCTCCAGAAGTCGTGTCGTTATTCCCTTAAGGTTCGTTCTTATGTAGTTCATTGGTCTGCGTCCACCTGCACCATCGGCGACCATCTATTTCCGGTTCTGTCGCGATTGCGATTTATGGACCCGTCAAGTCACTGCTTGGTGGGGCGGCATCCCCCATACCTATTCACACCTATACATGCAACATAACTATCTAATGCTTTTTGAGGGCCCCTGTCAGTCAGGATCCTTGGAGTCCTTCTAACATCGTTTTTTATTGATTTGGCTCTGTACTCCGCAATTTTAGATTTGTAATCAAACAATTCACATGTGGTTTAAGTGCACAGTCTCAGATTTCATTATTTTGGTTTTCATCATGTAGAAATTACAGCACATTTTATAAATAGCCTAGATCCCCAACACCCATTTCAGGGCATTATAATATTTGGGACAAATTACTTCACAGGTGTTTCTGATTCGTTGGGTGTGTTCAATTGCTTCCTTAGTGCAGGTATAAGAGAGCTTTCAGTATCTTGTTTTGATTCTAGCCTTTTGATTGCCTTTGGAGTTTGTTATTGGCATTCTATAATCTAATGTTTTCAGGTCCCCAGACAGTTAGACAGAAAAGCTGGAAATGGGGGTGGGAGATGAGGCCAGTAAGCTTCTGGATAGCAAACATTTCTTACTTTCATCGATTTACTCCTTTTTTATTTATTATTATTAATCTGACAATCCTTATTCATGCTTTAAAATGATGATGACAGCAAAGTTGAAACGACATTTGGCCATGGACCAGCAACCGCTGCAGCAGCAGCAGCTGCCAACCAAGGTGACACAAAAGTATCAATCTCCTCTTCAGCTGGCCAATCAGAGCCCACGGTCCAGCCAGAGGAGGGGTTTGAAATTAACTGTCCCTTTAGCACCTGTACCGTTTCCACCAAAGCCAGAATAGAGCACAAAAGGGGAAGTCCTGAGGAGTGTCCCAGAGAATCTATCCTGTTCGAGAACAGAAGTGGGTCACCGTGCAGTGGAGTGTTTTGTTACACGCAGCAGAGCGGTGCCTGGCCAGCAGTCCTGTGTCACAGACAAATGCCCCACATTAAAGAAACACTGCATCAGCAAAAAGCAGGCAGATCTCTGTACGTCAGGACTTAGCAGTAGCGCTGCAAAATCAAACTATATGTATACAGTAGTATATACAGTATACATATATATACGGTGGCACAGTCATGGTTGGGGCTCAGAGAGCACCGTACAGCAGTCTGAGCTCAGCTTGCTGGCTCCGAAAATATGGACCAAGTCACTGTGCCAACGCCCGTTGACTCTCCATGGGCTTGGTGAAAAGCGTTTTTGAAGCCTGAGAAGGGAAGATTGTGGGCGCCGCCATGTTGGACAAATTGGAGCCAGAGACTGCTCATTAGGGAAAAGGGGGAACCTAATATGGGGGTGAAGTCTGTTCGTCCATGAAATACAGTGCATGAGGTACAGTGACTCGGCAGTGACACAAACTGTCCCTGATTTGTCCACAAAATATTACAATCTTGTCAGAATAACACAATAACTTCAGCACATGGGGAGACATTAGACAAAGATAAAACACACCTATTGTGACTACATTTTCTAGTGGGGAAAAAAAATTTAGACTTTGTATTTTGACCATATTTTTACTATTTAAACGGGTGGAAAAAACACCTATACTGGAGCCAAGCGCATTGGCACTAGTGAGCACCGTCTCTCAACAAGACCAGGAAATTAGCTTCAAGAATGGAGCCCAGGTTTGGCCGCTTGCTCTGAACGTACAGGCAGAGAAACTTTAACAAGACCCAGAGCTCAAGACCATGGAGGTTGAGCCCAAGCCTGTCTGCCACTGGAACTCCTCCTCCAGGTCCCTGTGTCCCCAAAGTGTACAGCAGCCTCAGGACACTTAAGTTGCTTTTCCACCACAGGGTACTGGCTCAACTCGACTCGACTCTACTCGACTTTTTTGGTTTTCCATCGGGTAAAAGTTGTGGATAGTACCTGGTAATTTTTTTGGTATCACCTCCGGCGAGGTTCCAAGCGAGCTGAGGCGATACCAAAAGGTGACGTGAAAACACTGCAGATCATTGATTGGTCAAAAACGGCAGTTTCATGCGCCGTCGCTATTGAAGACAAGCTACATTGACGGGGGTACTATCTGCAGTGGAAAATGAAGTACCTGGTACCAAAAGCGAGTAGAGTCGAGTCGAGCTGAGCCGGTACCGAGTTACGGTATCGAGTTTAAAGCACCATACCGGTATTTTGGGATGTAAAAGCCCATTTACTGCAAATTTTGTGCACTTTTCATTGCTGCAAAAACCAACCAACCAAACCAACAGCTTTTCATATTTTTGAATTCAAGTTTTTCCTACCTTCCAGGCAGCCATTTGTTTACATTCATTTCCCTACTGTATGAAAATCAACTTGCAGAGACTTGACAGTTGCTTGAGACAGGTAATCCATCATCGTCAACATTTTGTCAAAGTTAGTTAATGTTGTATAACAATGCATTTTAAAGTGTAGATTGATAGGGAAACCATTGTTTCCCCCCACTCTGGAATTGTGTTGCTAGGGAACAGCATCAATCCTCACTTGGAAGTAATCCTTGTTTGGTTGAGCAGGTTAAGAACATGAAAATGTAAATACAGGACTGTGTAACTGTCAGTCATAATACATCCCCTGAAGACACCACAACAACAGAATGTTTCTCCGCCCGAAAATTAGTCCATGGAGAAAAGAAGTTTTACATACAAAATTCAAACATCCATGATTTCTCAATCCCAACGTGATTGCTAGCAGGAAACTTGTAGTACAGTAAAAGTCTTTCATGGTCCTTTAAGGCTAATTTATACTCTGCAGTGCTGTTGTGGGTTAACTTGTTGCGGGGAGGGCACTCTGGCTAACTGTAGCATTCACAGCCAAACACAGAAGGCTAACAGGGAGGTAGCCAGCCTTTGACTGAGAGACATATTGACACTGGCACTGATCTTACCCTCTGTGTTCTTCTGTGCCCCGAGTGTCTTATCAGGTACCAGAGTACCTGGGTGCCGTACTGATCTCCCTGCCTCATTTCTTCTGCCTCTCCTTCATCACCACCAGCTTACTGAGAGAGAGAGAGAGAGAGAGAGAGAGAGAGAGAGAGAGAGAGAGAAAGAGACTTGATGAGACTGGCTCTGGTTGGGTGCAACATCTTTATGACCCCATGTTTTTCTTCATGGGACTTGTTATGGATGTAATATTTCTGCATTCAGTGTTTAGTGTTTTGGTTCTTGATTAGCATAGTTATAGTTGCCCATATAGATCGGATGAATGCACTGGCGTTCTCTTGCAAAGCGGATAATTAGCATCTGCTGAATGAAAGTAATGTTAGTCCTGGGGACAGGGCTGGGGGGGGGGGGTGGTGTGCTGCTCCGGTCTGACCAGCAGGGCGCAGCAGAGAGCTGTGGACGCAGGTGGCGGGCCGGTCCAGATGCAGGTCGATACCCAAGACCACGGCGTCATCCCCAGCAGTAAGGATGGAGCAGAGGGAGTCAGACTCCAGGGCCAGAGCCGAGAGACAGAGAAAGGGAGCGAGAAAGAGAGGGAGAGAGAGGGAGAGAGAGGGAGAGAGACCTTTGATACTCCTTTATTTTAGCCGCCCAGGGCATCAATCAGCTTTAAAAAAATAAAAATAAAATATTTTTTTCATATGAAACACAATACACAAAACACATAATAAAACCAAAAATGAAAATTAAAGAATAAAAGAGAGAGAAAAAGAGAGGAATGGAGGGTAAGAGAGATAGGGAGGGGGAAGGAGGATAGGAGAGAGAGAAAAAATGTAGGAGAGGGGGGAGGGTAGGAGTGAGTGAAAGGGGGAGGGGGGAGGGAGGGAAGGTAAGAGAGAGGGAAGATGAGAGAGAGAAGAGGTGGAAGAAGGGAGAGAGATGAAGGAAGAGATAAAGGGAAAGCAGTAAAGATTGGGTGAGAGAATACTGAAAATAAAATACAGGGATTAATTAATTGAAAAAGTTTTAAATTCCTTCCAACCTAAATTAGTGAGGGGAAAATAGTATCAAATTTTAAATAGATTCAAGACCAAGTCACTTTCTAAATGAGCGGTCACTGTAGTGAAGCGCAGATCGGAAGAAGTCCAGAAAAATATTCAGTCACTGAAAATGACCATCACGCTGAAAATTTGGGCACAGTGAATCATTAGAAGGCAGACAGGTGTACCGTCGCACCTGGAGCACCTTAGCGCCTCGATCAGCCTATCCCACAGAACTGGGCGACCAGGCCAGGACAAGCACCCTGGCTGAACTGAACCGAGCCCGATACAGGAGTGAATATGGTGTAAAGTGCAGATACTGTATGAATCTGAAAGTGAATTAACTGTGCCTGTGCTCTCTCACACATAAACACACACATACACACACACACACACACACACACACACACACACGCATGTGCACACACACATATACATGCACATGCACACACACACACACATGCACGCGCGCACACACACAGACACATGCACGCGCACACACACACACAAGCGCAGAAACGCTAGTGCAACACACACACACACACACGCAGGCAAACACACACACACGCACAAACACTCATGCCCAGATGACAGTGCAGCGATGCACTGGGGTTAAACCAAACACTTGATCAGAAACTAAGGCCGCATACAACTGAAGTTAACTAGCGTACCAATAATTTGCACGCGTGTGCAAGACTACATGCCGAAGTACACAATCAGGTGATAGCGTTGTATCCAATAAGAGCTCGGTACGTCCAAATGACACCTGAACCGGAACCTGGTGGACGCAGGTTCTGCAGAGACACCGTTTTTGCCGTTACCGTGGTTTTTGCACTTTGATTTTGAGCGTATCCGGAAGGTGAAACCTGGAGTGGCTTTAATTTAAAGATTTAATTGGTTATCTACCTGCGTGGGTTGTAGCTGCAATGACATCAGCACAGCATTAATTAGGTTACTTAGTCTTAACCCTTTCATTCATGTAGGTTATACATAAATTAGGCTATGTGTTTTTAAATGCTTGCCTTTTTATACCACATTATGAATATATTAATAAAATATGTATTGGCAATATGTATGATCTGATATCAGGGTGTTTCATCAACTGTTAAGGAGTCCTTGCTTAAACGGCTTATATTTAACAAAAATGTCACCAATGCCTGTACATTTACAGAATTGCAGACATTGCCAATACAACTGCAATGCAAATGCAAGTGCGGACGGTAGAGATTAATATAAACCGTTTCGTGCAAATTCTACACAATTCCTGAAACGTGACAAAACTAAGTGAAACAACTTGGTTGGCCTGCGAACATTGATTGCAGCCATTGCATTAGGCTACATTACATTTATTTGGCAGACGCTTTTATCCAAAGCGAGGTACAATAAGTGCACACCGAAGGTCATTGGAACAACTACGAAATACAGGTTCGACAAGGTACAAAACTCATTTTGTTACAGTTATTCATAGCCATGAACACATGAAGTCCAGTTCGCACAGTACTGCATGATGTTTATGTATGGCAAGTTAAATCCATTGTTATTATTTGTTCTTTTAGATAAATGATACCCTCCCCCGGGTTCCGCACTCTGGAACATGGGGAAGTTTTTTTTTTCTCTCAGAGGGCAGTGCCGTCAGCTTCACCGACGGCGTGTGATACTGGCCTCCTACCGACATACTGCCATTGCTGTCTCTGTGAATTAAGCGGTCACTGCGTGGACAGTGAAGTGTAATCTGCACGTTCAAATGTGGAATTATTATCATTATGATTAGCAGTAGTAGTAGTAATAGTAGTAGCACTCTTATTATGAGTATTGTTATTGTTGTTGTAGTTGTTTTTGTTCGCATATTATAAGTATTACTGAGCACCCCACAACTAATAGTGGGCTGGTACATGTCTATGGTTAGTACATAAAATTCGTTAATTGATTTATTCGCATATTTGTTAAGGAATTTATTTATACGGCTAATTTATTTCCTTGTCTCCCTTATCCACAGAAGCTTGCTCATAATGATGGGGTTAGTTAGAGACTCGCTCTTAAACGTAGCTGTCCCAACAGGCAGCCAGTGTACGCCAGAAGAAGCGGCTGCGCAGTGTATGCGCTTATTACCATTTGACAAGGCACACTAGAGAGAGAGAGGGGGAGGTGGGCTGGAAGAAGAGAGAGAGCTGTCTTTAGGATTTCTACTTCATTTTTCCCCCCCGCACACACGCACTATTCCGTGTCGCACTTCAGCCGTGGCCAGAAGCTGTCCGTAAGCGTTCCAGCTAGAGAGCGAAACGTTACAGATTAGCGTGAACTTGCTCTTTCAGCGGCGATTTTTTTTAAAAAAAAAAGGTGTCCGGATTTGGTTTTTCGGGTTTATCAGCATTTAGAAACCTCTTGCTCGCCTCCCCGGCAAGTGCTTCTCCAATAGGTGCAGACTGGAAGCGCGAGGCGCGACGGCAGCGAAACTCGATTGCAGCACTACGGTTACAAAATGAGTGAGGTAAGCCGTGTTCACGCTAACTGAAAGACATGGATAATGCACATGAACTGTCCCACTCTACATAGTTGTTCCACGTGTTGAACGGGACACGGGTTGGATTTTAGTTCTTAGTAGGCTACGGCGTCTTTCTAGCATAGTGGTAATCAATTAATCTCCGTTATGCTGCGATTGCTAGGTGCCACTCCTGTCATAAATGCAGGATACGCATTGGATCGGTTTTGTTTTTGGGTTCAAATAATACATTACATACAAGATAGCATGTAGTCTATTTTGAGCCCAGGGGATAACACATAAAAGCTTTAGCCTACTGAATATTACAACGCAGTGCTTGATGGAAATACAGATCTTACAATACTGACATTACAAGTTACACATAGTGTCGTGTCAAAGGGGTTGTTTGCGGCAAAGTGTTATTGATTGGTCTATGCATAATCGCGTCTGGTAACCACACCACTTTTACCTTATCCGCCTGGGTTCAATAGGTGCCCGAGCGAGGAGTCTATATCGCTTCCTCGTCGGTGATGCGGAATTGAGACATAAATGACAAGTTCTCCCTGACATCTGGCACTCCCCGCTGTCGCCTTGCAGCCTAGCGTTGGCTGCATCCCAAAACCTCGCGACCACTACTGCACAGCGACGGTTTCTGCCACTCTCGCGCACTGACAGGTTATACAACTTGCGGCAATCTCGGGCAGTTATCACCGACGCGCGCGCATAGAGGGAGGTGGGGGCCCTCACACTGGATAATTGGAAGGTGCAGAAGCGCACAGTACGGTGCCGAGGCTACCGGTTTTGCTTCATAAACCGCATATAAAATGCGATTCGCGGAGCTGCAAATTATTTTGTTGTTTTGAATACGCTTAAGGATGTGTTTTCTGTCGCGAATAAAGTTTTCCGTTGCAAATTAGGATAGTTAATATTATTATTCAGGCGAACCGCATAGCGTAATGTTAAAATTCGGATGTAAATAGTGCATCACTTGTTTATAATTGTTGATGTGCAATTTAAAATAAGCGTTTTTTTTATTTATTATGGGACGTTATGTGATACAATATAATGTGACTTCAGTAGAAAATGTAGGCTAGTCATATTTTAGATACACACCACTGTACGTATTGCCACTATCATATTGGCACGGGGAGATTATAGCCTACCGTGTGCTTTTTAAACCACTGGTAAACCTAATCGCTCCGGTACATTTCCCAGAATCCTATCAGACTCACTGCCAACAATGCGCTTGGATTGAAAGAGTCTGAGAACATACTGTATGCGCGCTCTTTCGCATTGCAGCTCTTGGTCTTTCTACTCTGGCTGCTACTTCTGCTACCTGATGTTAATAAAGTATTTGCTGGTATGTGTATGCATTTTTGGGGGGAGGGGATTGTTTTTATTTCGCATCCTCGTCTGCAGCCCTGATTTAATTCGATTAACTTATACACGCATGAAGGGCAGTCATAGTTATCTATTATACCAGCGTTCTTTCGTTACTTTGAGAAATTCTAAGGTCGTTCTCTCCTTGGCAACAGCGCGAGAACGTGAAGTCCACTGTATTAATACAAGTGTGCGCGTATCCGCGAGCAAAACATCTGCACAGCGCGTGGTAGACTGAGCGAACGCCAAATCTGCCTTTTCGCATATATCTAATTAAGAGGAATTCGAGAGAGAGAGAGAGAGAGAGAGAGATTTGCTGCAGAAAAGATGATTACAGATGAAAATGTATTTAAAGATTCATTAACAGAGTGTTAACTTATTTATAGGCTATAGGTTAATCTGTCATCAGTTTTACAGGTATTGTTCTTCGATTGCTCCATTTGTTTTCCATGTTTATTTTTGGTAAGAGGAATTTATCATTTATATTATTTTAGTCTTCCACTGTTTAGTGTCTTTTAATGTGTTTTTTTTTTCTTTCTGTGGATCACAGACACCATGTTCTCATAGTTGGCTGAGTGAGGGACCTGAAATAACCTGCGTTACATAAACTGAGTTTGACAGAGATGTAGAGTAGATGTGCACAGATATTCATTTGGCATATTCTCTCACTTTAAAACAAGCTGTTCCCTATTTTACACACACACACAGGAACCCACACACGCACACACAGAACACGCACATTCAAAGACATATATATAACCACACACATACGCTTTCACCATTGGCAGCTATGATATACACATACTTCCCTTGCTTCTGTCTGAGATTGGCGGAGTCCTTAATTAATAAGGCAGTAAAGGTGTCTTGCCCCCAAACAACAGGCCCAGTCTTAGCCGGGCTAATTAGCAGATCTTAATTATGCCATGTGGTCGGCCTTCCTGCCAAGCGCAAAGAGAGCCACGTGTGAGCAAGCTGCAAGCAAGGCAGTCTCAGTCACTGACCGGCTCCAATACACAAGTGAGTCTGAGAGTTACTGATCGACTCCAATACTCAAGTGATTCTCATAGTCACTGACCAACTCCAACATGCAAGTGAGTCTCAGAGTTACTGATTAACTCCCAATACGCAAGTGAGTCTTATAGTCACTGACCGACTCCAATACACAAGTGAGTCTCATAGTCACTGAATCAGCTCCAATGCGCAAGTGAGTCTCAGTCACTGACCGGCTCCAACATGCAAGTGAGTCTCAGAGTTACTGACTAACTCCCAATACGCAAGTGAGTCTCAGAGTTACTGACTAACTCCCAATACGCAAGTGAGTCTCAGAGTTACTGACTAACTCCCAATACGCAAGTGAGTCTCATAGTCACTGATCGACTCCCAATACGCAAGTGATTCTCATAGTCACTGATCGACTCCAATACTCAAGTGAGTCTCAGAGTTACTGATCGACTCCAATACTCAAGTGAGTCTCAGAGTTACTGACCGACTCCAATACGCAAGTGGGTCTCATAGTCACTGACCAACTCCAATACTCAAGTGATTTTCATAGTCACTGATCGACTCCAATACTCAAGTGAGTCTGAGAGTTACTGATCGACTCCAATACTCAAGTGAGTCTCAGAGTTACTGACCGACTCCAATACGCAAGTGATTCTCATAGTCACTGATCGACTCCAGCAAGCAAGTCTCATAGTCACTGATCGACTCCAACATGTCAGGCAGTCTCTCAGTCCCTAACCTACTCCAACATATACCTACTCCGCCACCCCCATATTACAACCATTCCAACCGAAACACAGCTGTGTAAATACATTTAAGACTGAAAACATGGAGATACATATATAGACTATACACTCTTGATTTTAAGATTTACCCTCCTTCCAAACATACCAAATCCCATATTATTATCCTACTGGGAGAGAATTAAAACTGGATAAATATGGCATATTTAAACATATTTCTTATCCTGCCTTAGTCTGAGAGACAGTGGTTAAAAAATAAGATGTTGTGTGTTCGCCTGTGTAGCATATATGAATATGTATGCTTTGTATGTGTATGTATACCAACATAAAATATCCATAATTTTGGTTTATACCAGTGTCATTTCATTGGCTGTGCAATTCGTATTTGATTAATTTGATAGTTAAAATACCACAAAACTGCCGTAAAACTGTCTATTTCCGCCATGGTCCTTCTGGTGACAGGGTAAGAAAGTGTCAGTACTGTACAGGAGCAGAGGAAAGAGAGGATTATGGAAGAAAGAGAGACAGCAGTTAGAAGAGGGCGGACCGGAGGAGGAAAGAGCAGGAGAGACATGGAGCTCACTGTGAAACAGGATGAGAGAGGGAGAGAAAGAGAGAGAGGGGTAGGGAGGGGGGAGGGGGGTGGGGGAGGAGGTGAAGCCATTCTCTCGATATAAACAGGATTAGTACAAGGAGCTGCAGCAATTTGCATTTGAAAGGCTCGCTCGCAGCCGGAGAAAGAGAGAAATCAATGAACATGGCATCCCATAGGGGCGGGGAAGAATAGGGATGGCAGTACAGTGTGGCTAATGGGCAGTGTAGTGAGTGCAGCTTCTGGGGCAATACAGTGCAGTGTGGTACAGTGCAGTACAGTGAAGTTACTGGAGAATACAGTGGCATTACTGGGCAGTACAGTGCATTACCATGGAGTTACTGGAGAACAGTGTCATTATTGGACAGTGCAGTACAGTGCAGTTACTGGAGAATACAGTGGCGTTACTGGGCAGTACAGTGCGTTATAGTGCAGTTACTGGAGAACACAGTGGCATTACTGTACAGTGCAGTATGGTACAGTGCCGTACAGTGCAGTTACTGGAGAATACAGTGCTATTACTGGACAGCGCAGTTCAGTGCAATACAGTGCAGTTACTGGAGAATACAGTGCTATTACTGGACAGCGCAGTTCAGTGCAATACAGTGTAGTTACTGGAGAATGCAGTGGCATTACTGGGCAGTACAGTGCGTTACAGTGTAGTTACTGGAGAATGCAGTGGCATTACTGGACAGCGCAGTTCAGTGCATTACAGTGTAGTTACTGGAGAATGCAGTGGCATTACTGGACAGTGCAGTACAGTGCATTACAGTGCAGTTACTGGAGAATGCAGTGGCATTACTGGACAGTGCAGTACAGTGCATTACAGTGCAGTTACTGGAGAATGCAGTGGCATTACTGGACAGTGCAGTTCAGTGCATTACAGTGTAGATACTGGAGAATGCAGCGCGGTACACTGGGGTCACGTGGCACAGTAACTGGGGTAGTACATTACACCGGATTAGTTTTTAATACTCTGCTGGCGTGAGAAGCTTGAGCATTTTGGGACACATGGTATAATTATAGGCAATGATGCGCAGTGAGAGCGAGGGAGTGAGTGAGAGAGAGAGAGAGAGAGAGAGAGAGAAAGGGAGAGGAGGAAAGCACAGAAAAGGAGAGCAAGGGAACGGGGTGGGTAATTCTTTGGGGGGGGTTCGCTTTGGGGGGGGGTTCGGATATAGTGGCAGCCTATAATTACTGTGGATGTGCGTGGGCTTCATCCTCTCTGTCTTTTCTCTGTCCTCCTTCCCATTCTCTCTTTTTTCTTTTCTCCCGTGCCTCTCTCTCTCTCTCTCTCTCTCTGATCTTGCGCGTGCGTGTAGCAGTGTGCATTTGTAGCGTACAGTCTGTACACGTATCCTGCTTTTGTATTGTGTATACAGGTTAGAGTGGCTGCATACAGAAGCATACTATGTGTGTGTAGAGTGTGTAAACTGAGTGTCTGTGTAGCGTTAGTGAAGTGATTGGGGTGTGTGTGTGTGTATGTGTGTGTGTTTGCCTGTGTGTGTTTAGGGATTGGGGTGCGTGTGTGTGTGTCTGTGTGTGTGTGTATGTGAGTGTGTGTGTAGAGATTAGGGTGTTTGTGAGTGTGTGTGTGTGCATGTGCATGCGTGTGTGTGTGTTTCTGTGTGTGTGTAGGGATTGGGGTGTTTGTGTGAGTATGTGTGTTTGTATGTAGGGTTTGGGGTGTGTGTGTGTGTGTAGAGACTGGGGTGTTTGTGAGTGTGTGTGTGTGTAGTGTCTGCGTGTGTAGGGATTGGAGTGTATGTGTGTGTGTGTGTGTGTGTAGGGACTGGGGTGTGTGTGAGTGTGTGTGTGTGTTTGTGAGTGTGTGTGTGTAGTGTCTACGTGTGTAGGGATTGGAGTGTGTGTGTGTGTGTAGGGACTGGGGTGTGTGTGTGTGTGTGTGTGTGTGTGTTTAGGGATTGGGGTGTTTGTGAGTGTGTGTGTGTGTGTGTGTGTGTGTAGGGACTGGGGTGTGTGTGAGTGTGTGTGTGTGTGTGTGTGTAGGGACTGGGGTGTGTGTGAGTGTGTGTGTGTGTGTGTAGGGATTGGGGTGTTTGTGAGTGTGTGTGTGTAGTGTCTGCGTGTGTAGGGATTGGAGTGTGTGTGTGTGTGTAGGGACTGGGGTGTGTGTGTGTGTGTGTGTGTGTTTAGGGACTGGGGTGTGTGTGTGTGTGTGTGTGTGTGTTTAGGGATTGGGGTGTTTGTGAGTGTGTGTGTGTGTGTGTGTGTGTGTGTAGGGACTGGGATATGTATTATGCTCTTAGCCGAAGGGCACCACTGTATTAGATGGGAGAGAGCATCTGTTCTTTCATCTTGGAGACAGAATGGACCAGACCTCTTCCTGTGTCAAAGCCATATCACATCAGCTCTATTGAGTGAGGGATTCAGAAAGAGAGGGGGGGGGGAGAGAGAGAGAGAGAGAGAGAGAGAATGAGAAAGGGAGAGACCGATAAAGCAGAGAAAGAAGTGGGTCACAGGTCACACGTGTCAGGCATTTTTAGCCAGATTGAGAGAGGGAGAGAGAGGGAGAAAACAGATTAGACATGCAGTAATGATCAGGGATTACAGCTTCAGCTGGCAAACATCTGATTTCTACCGCAACCCAAATTAAAAACGATAATATCACGCACAGGCACACGCACACACGCAGGCACCCACAGACACACACGCATTCACGCACACACACACACACAGGCACGCACGGACACACACACGCATGCACAGACACACACATGCACGCATGGACACACACACCCTTGCTCACCCTACAGCAGATATTTTGGCTTTTCTCCATGTAGGGTCTTCTGTAAATAATTTCTCTCCCTCCACCTGTCATAATTAATGCGTTTAAATTCATGAATCCTTATGGCAGCTGATGATGGTGTGCCAGGTCAGCATAGCTGATATCGCTGTGACAAACCCAATGGGAACAGAAAGTCCTTTCTGTAACTGTTATATTTCTGAAATTAACTATGTATTTTTATATTTCTGTAATATATGAGAATGTGTAGTTTTCCAGTATATGTACAAGTGTTGTTTTCTGCGGATATATGTTTGTGTTTTTAACTAACTATTTATATTTTATAACTTTATTTCTGTATGATGGTGATTATGTTTATGTGATGTGTGTGTGGTAACTGTTATAATAGCAGCTTCTGTGTCTCGCCCTTACAGAGAACCACAGGAAACCCCAACAGCAGCCCTGAGCCTGTAGCTGAAAACAAAGGTCAGATCCCCCCTCTCCCTCTCCCTCTCCCTCTCTCTCTCCTCTCTATCTCTTTCTATCCCTCTTTTTCTCTCGCTCTCCCTCTTTCTCTCCCACCCACTCTCTCTCCCTCTTTATCTCAGTCTCTCTCTTTCTCTCCCTCTTTTTCTCTCACTCTCCCTCTTTCTCTCCCACTCACTCTCTCTCTATTTTGCTCTGACTGTCTCTCTCCACCTTCTCTCACTCTCTCTTTCCCTCTTTGCTTTCTCTCCCACTCACTCTCCCTCTTCCTCTTTCTATCTCTCTCTTTCTTTTTCACTCTCTCTGTCTCCCTCACTCTTTTCTCTCTCTCAATGTCTTTTTTTGCACTCACTGTCTCTCTCCCTTTCTCTCTCTCCATAATTAGGACTATAAATAATTCTCTTTTTCTCCTGCCTCTCTGAACATCTCCCTCCTTACCTCCCTTCCTCCCTGCCCCCCCCCCCCCCCCCACACCCCCCCACCCTCCCCTCCCTCTCTCTTCAGAATAACCACAACTCACAAGGAGAGACAGTCCTTTACATATTTACCTGTTTGCACTGTGCCTATTCTATGTTCAAATGGGAGTGCGGTCATTTCTGACTCTATCCTAAACAACAGCTCTAAGATGGAACTACTAAATTTGGTTATTATAGTTTGGAGTAACTCTAAGATGGTAGTGCAAAGTTTGGTTAATCTAGTTTGGAGCAGCTCTTAGATGGTGGCACTGAGTTTGGTTACTCTAGTTTGGAGTAACTCTTAGATGGTGGCACTGAGTTTGGTCTCTCTAGTTTGGAGCAGCTCTTAGATGGTGGTACTGAGTTTGGTTACTCTAGTTTGGAGCAGCTCTTAGATGGTGGCACTGAGTTTGGTTACTCTAGTTTGGAGTAACTCTTCAGATGGTCGTATTCAGTTTGGTTATTCTAGTTTGGGGAAACTCTTTAGATGGTGGTACTGAGTTTGGTTATTCTAGTTTGGGGAAACTCTTTAGATGGTGGTACTGAGTTTGGTTACTCTAGTTTGGAGCAGCTCTTAGATGGTAGTACTGAGGTTGGTTACTCTAGTTTGGAGTAACTCTTTAGATGGTCATATTCAGTTTGGTTATTCTAGTTTGGGGAAACTCTTTAGATGGTAGTACTGAGGTTGGTTACTCTAGTTTGGAGCAGCTCTTAGATGGTGGCACTGAGTTTGGTTACTCTAGTTTGGAGTAACGCTTCAGATGGTCGTATTCAGTTTGGTTATTCTAGTTTGGGGAAACTCTTTAGATGGTGGTACTGAGTTTGGTTACTCTAGTTTGGGGAAACTCTTTAGATGGTAGTAGTGAGTTTGGTTACTCTAGTTTGGAGGGGCTCTAAGATGGTAGTAGTGAGCTTGGTTACTCTAGTTTGGAGCAGCAAAATGATGGTCATGTTGAGTTTGGTTATTCTAGTTTGGGTCCTTATTAACAATTTTCCAAAAAGAATGCACATAGAAATAAATAAATAACAATAAGGCATTAAATTAAAAGGAAAACAAAAAATATTGACCGAAAAGGTGTAGACTGAAGCTTTAGCTTATTATACCTACCCTTTTTACATAACATATTCTAATAGGCAACCCTTTCACTACTAGGTTTAGGCTATACAAAAACAGAACAGAACAGAAACAAAAACAAAAGTTCCAAACGTTTCATACACAATAAAGATCATAACTCTGTTTTATATTTGTTTACCACATTATTTTTAAACATTTTTTTAAATTTGCAAAGTGAACTGGAATGAGCTCCAGAAAGAACTTAATTTACAGGAGCTTTTATCATTAAATGATTTTTTAAAAAGGTTATGGAGGAAAGTGAAACTTGTAATTGTTTTGACCCTTAGTTGCACTACAGATTACTCATGTTAACCAGATTGTGAAACTTTGAACATTGCCGTTTGTCTGCTTTTATAGTATGTTAAATGTTGAAATTTTGTTGTGTCTGTAATCGACTGCTGCTTTCTTGGCCAGGTCTCTCTTGAAAAAGAGATTTCTAATCTCAATGAGACTAACCTGGTTAAATTAAGGTTAAATAAAAAAATAAATAAATAAAATAATTCCTTGTCACAACTATTCCACAAATTAACCCCTTTGACAGTTACACATCTAATCTTTATATTTGTCCTTACCCTTGAATTTTTAAACATACCTATTCCCCTAATTTCATACTGGCTCTCTCTAATTTCAAACAACCTCTGAACACAGATAGGAAGCAAATTATTTTGTGCTTTGTACATTATCTGTGCAGTTTTAAGATCAACTAGATCACAAAATTTTAAAGCACATAAGTTAACAAATAGTGCATTGGTTGGTTCGTAATAATCCGTTCGATTTACAATTCTTATAGCGCTCTTCTGTAGGATAAAAATTGGATTAGTGCTGGTTGTGTATGTGTTTCCCCATACCTTTACACAGTGTCATGGTTGTGATGAGTTTGGTTACTCTAGTTTGGAGCAGCCATAAGATGGTTGTATTGGGCTTGGTTACTCTAGTTTGGAGCAGCCATAAGATGGTTGTATTGGGCTTGGTTACTCTAGTTTGGAGCAGCCATAAGATGGTTGTATTTGGCTTGGTTACTCTAGTTTGGAGCAGCCATAAGATGGTTGTATTGGGCTTGGTTACTCTAGTTTGGAGCAGCCATAAGATGGTTGTATTGGGCTTGGTTACTCTAGTTTGGAGCAGCCATAAGATGGTTGTATTGGGTTTGGTTACTCTAGTTTGGAGCAGCCATAAGATGGTTGTATTGGGCTTGGTTACTCTAGTTTGGAGCAGCCATAAGATGGTTGTATTGGGTTTGGTTACTCTAGTTTGGAGCAGCCATAAGATGGTTGTATTGGGCTTGGTTACTCTAGTTTGGAGCAGCCATAAGATGGTTGTATTGGGCTTAATTACTCCAATATGGTGCAGTATAGACAAACCCCTCTTCCACCATCAACTCTGATAAAATCTTCCTCTCTTCCGCCCCCTCTCCATCAATATTAATCTACTATTTAATTATTAATCCTGGTACACATGCTCACGGCATTCAATGTAAATTTTTAATTTAGATTTTATTTTAGTTTTGACAGGAAAAAAAACGTTGAAAATCACAGCTCACTTTCTCTGTCTCGCCCCCCCCCCCCCCCCCTTCCCCCCCAACACAGAGAAGGTTCCAGGCGGGACGGGGAAGCCAGAGGAGCAGGAGGAGGAGGTTGATATCGACCTGGAGGCGCCTGAGACAGAGAAGGCTGCTCTGGCTATACAGAACCAGTTCAGACGCTTCCAGAAGAAGAAGAAATAGGAAGCGAGAAGAGAACATATTACACACACACACACTCACAAAAAAACAACATCCTCAGAAAATTGTGATAGAGAGAGGGGGGAGGGGGGGGTGGGGAGGGAGAGACGGAAAGAGAGAGAGGGGAAGGAGAGAGAGAGAGGAGGGAAGAGAAGGAAAGAGGGGGGGTGGAGAGAGGGGAAGGAGAGAACGATACTAAAAAGAAGGATGAGGAGTTTATAATAACTAAGCATGAAAAGTACCCTGTCACCATCTCCCTCCTCCCTCCTCCCTCCTCCCTCGCTCCTTTTTTCCACACTTGTCTGTCAGGGCCCTAGCAGGGAGCAGGTAGCACACAGGCCTACCAGACGGCTTATCCACGATAGCACACTGCTCTGCATGTAGCACGCTCTCTCTCTCTCTCTCTCTCTCTCTCTCTCTCTCCATCTCTCCCCTGCTCCCTCTCTCTCTCCCGCCCATCTCTCTCTCCCTCCCCCTGTCTCTCACTCTCCCTCACCATCTCTCCCCCCGCTCTCTCTCTCACCATCTCCCCTGCTGTCTCTCTCTCCTGTCTCTTTCTCTCCCTCCCCCTGTCTCTCTCGCTCTCCCTCCCCCTGTCTCTCACTCTCCCTTCTCCTGTCTCTCTCTCTTTCCCTCCCTCCTCGGTCTCTCTCTCTCTCCCTCCCTCCCTGGTCTCTCTCTCTTCCTCTCCTGGTCTCTTTCTCTCCCTCTCCCTGCCTCTTTCTCTTTCCCTCCCCCTGCCTCTTCTCTCTCTCTCTCTCTCTCTCTGTTGCACTCAGGTGAATCTCCCATAGAGGGTTTCGGTGGGTGGCAGGTGTGCGGTTGTGGGTTGGGGTTTTTGGTGTTGTTCTGGTGCGTGCTGGTGTTTCATGGCAGAGCCATTTGGACCAGAACCACCAATCAGTGTCCTGACACTGATATAAATGACAAACCAATCAGCCAATCACAGAGCACACAGGCCAGGCACTATGTACAGGAACGCAGAGTTTGTGCAACCATTAATGAGTAGGTTTTTTGGAATGTTTCTTTTTTTCAGAATTCCAAGTCAGTGTTCTATGTGCTTTCAGTTACCAGTACTGATTGTTACATCAGCATTTAGAATGTTCAGTTAAGAACATTCTAATCATGTATGTGTGATCTTACCCTAACACCTTAAAGGGTTTAATCCTGAACTCATAAAATCCCAAACTGGAGTGATTTACTGTAGAGAAGGAGAGAGGGAGGCAGACAGAAAGAGAGAGAGAAAGAAAGAAAGATAGAGAGCAACAAAGCCTTTTCACATTGAATGCGCACACCGTCATCCAACTTTCTACTCAGGCCTCAAACACACAGTTCTCAGCAGAGGATTTAAAGTACAGAAAGGGAGAAAGAGACTGAAACAAAACTGTTTTATGGCAGAGGGAGATTAGCCTGACGACGCTCGTCTCCCTGAAATTTCTACTTTACGCTTTTAGAAAATCATTGTAATGCAACAGCCATTCTATATAAGAAAAATGCAGCAATGAGTGAAAATCAGAAGGTATGTTTCCGAACTGAGAGGTGAAGCTAAGATACAGTGAGGTACAGTTTGCCCCTGGAGGAGCAGCCTACGGTTGTCCAGATTTTTCTACAGCAGTACAACACACAGGTCTCATCAGGGTGTACACACAAATACAACATGCAGGTCTCACAAGATAGTCCACACCGGTACAACATGCAGGTCTCACAAGATGGTCCACACCAGTACAAGATACAGGTCTCACCAGGGTGTCCACACCAGTTCAATCTGCAGGTCTCACATAGGGTCCACACCAGTACAACATGCAGATCTCACAAGATAGTCCACACCAGTTCAACATGCAGATCTCACAAGATAGTCCACACCAGTACAACATGCAGGTCTCACAAGATGGTCCACACCAGTACAAGATGCAGGTCTCACCAGGGTGTCCACACCAGTACAACATGTAGTTCCTACCGGGATGTCCTCAGCAGTACAACATGCAGGTCTCACAAGATGGTCCACACCAGTACAACATGCAGGTCTCACAAAATAGCCCACACCAGTACAACATGCAGGTCTCACAAGATGGTCCACACCAGTACAACATGCAGGTCTCACATAGGGTCCACACCAGTACAACATGCAGGTCTCACAAGATGATCCACACCGGTACAACATGCAGGTCTCACAAGATGATCCACACCAGTACAACATGCAGGTCTCACAAGATAGTCCACACCAGTGCAACATGCAGGTCTCACAAGATGGTCCACACCAGTACAACATGCAGGTCTCACAAGATGGTCCACACCAGTACAAGATACAGGTCTCACCAGGGTGTCCACACCAATACAACGTGTAGTTCTTACCAGGATGTCCACACCACTACAACATACACATCTCACAAGATAGTCCACACCGGTACAACATGCAGGTCTCACCAGGTTTTACTGTCAGAATGAGGAATGAGGAAAGCCCCATGGTTTCTTAAACACATCTCAGAGAAACGCTTACACTCTGCGTATGGAAACTTTACCCACCCTCCAACTCTTTTTTATTTTTTTCATTTTATTTTATGTGTTGGGATATAATTTATGTATTATTTATCATTGAATTATGTGTGTATTTATTTCGTTTCTCTGTCTCTAGTTTAGGTTACTATTTTTTTGTTTGTTTAGTGCTTGTAACAGTCAGTGTGATTTTATGCACTTTATTTAACAGGAAAAGCATTTGGTTTCCATACACAGTCTCGGGGCAGTAGAGGTGCTAATATCATTGGGTAGAGTGTGTTCTGTCTAATTTTACTGCATAAATTAAACTGCTGCCAAACAGTTAAACCAAATCTGTTGTCCTTTCATTTTCTGTCTAGTTTTAGATTTAGAAAAAACTTTATTGCCCACACACATGGAGATTTTGCTTTGGCTACACATGACATATAAAACACACTAAATCACATTACAAACATAGAACACGTAGGCCATTTATGCATAAGTACTCATTAAAGACTGTCCAATGAGATTTGCAAAGGTGTAACCACGCAGTGCATTGTATCACAAGTTTAGGAGTTAAGACTGCTCACTACATTTGGTGCAAACAACCTCTTATAGAGATTCTTAGTGGCTCATGACATCTGACCTCAGGGGAGGTTACACAAACTGAGAAAAGGGGATGAGATACTGTATGTCATCCACAATTCCTTGTGCTTTTCCTGTGGATCTGAGCCATATACAAATCTGTGAGCTGTGTCTTGAGTTTTCCCCACCAGCTTTGCCACCTATATTCACCACTCTCATAAGTTTAGCCTTACTCTTACCGTTGATATAACCAAACAGTCATACTGCAGTACAAGACACTTCCAATAAGACTTGTTTACATGCCATCTCTGCAATATTTTGGCTAACCTCAAAATCACGCAGTGTCCTTATGAGGTGAAACCACTGCAGACACTTCTTGTACATAAAAGCAAAGTTTCTTGTCAAAACATAGATAATCGTTGAAAATTGATCCAAGGTACTTGAGACGTGTTACCCTATCAACAGTTTCCCCCTTTTATTACTGGTTATGTCAGCCAGTGTAGAACATGCCATCTATTTGTAAAAACAATCTCTTTGGTTTTACCCACATTAATTTCCAAAGCACTTAGCGGACACTAACATAATTAAAATACTGTGTTTTTGTGAGGGCGTCCTGTTCAACAAGAAGACCAAGTACAGTCATACATCATTTGCGTATTTAAACAAATAAAAATCAGTCTCTAAGATGCTAAAATTATTTGTATATATAGAAAGAAGTAGAGGAGATATAATACAACCTTGAGGTGCACCGTTATTTAAAACCGATTTGACACAATTCCATTTATGGAAAGCCTTTGGGGGGGGTGACCAAAGAGGAACTCTTTAATCCAAAGAATAACACCGCCGTTCACCTCTAAATCAAACAAACACCCCCGGAGAATGTGTGTCTTCATGGTGTTGAAGGCAGTCAAACGCGAACTAAAGTCAACAAAAAAAAACAGAAAACTCTGACATAGGCTTTTGGGCCTGCTGAAGATGCCGGGCTGTTCTGTCAGAAAGTGCCAGAACTGTGTCTTCAGAGCCTCAACGACTTTTGTAAGCAAATCGAAGGGGGGTGGGGGGTGGGGGGGGGGGAAGCCTCTCGTTTTTGTTATACTAGTCAAGCGAAAAGAACGCCACCGTCCGCACACTGCTCAAAAGAATGGACCGAAGTCAAACTGCGAATATCCTCGTTCATGATTGCATAAATAGAGATGTGGAAGGTGAAACACGTCGCAGCGCTCTGTAATTTAAAGGCAGTCAAGCAAACATCTCCGCTCACATCCCCTGCAAGTGCTGCTTGTGCAGCTGTGCCCTGTTTTTAAAAGTGTAGACTTAAGTTGTCGTAGCCTAAGCAACGGCATTTTAAAAATACTTTTTGAATGCAAGGGTACGTCTTTCAACCTTCCTGCAAGAATAAATGAGGAATATGCACAATTTTAATGAAGTCTATCTTGTTGATCAGTGTGTGAACACCCTTTCTTTCTCTCGACAAGCGTTCAGTACCAGCGTATCTAAAGGGTGGTCCTCCTCATCTTCCTCACTTTTCTACCTCATTTTATCCCCAAGCATTTTATAACCCCCCCTCCCCCACCTCCACCCCCACCCCCCAGTGTGGAGAGTGGCTGCCCAGTAACATTACTGGGAGATGCCCCATTAAACTGGTGACTTGCAACCAGAGGTGGGAAAGTCCAGGGGTTCAGAAAGTAAAAGCCCTGCCATGTGTTTCATCCAGACATGAATTCAGCCCAACTGGTTTCACTAATTAGTTCTACCTCCCGGCTGAAGAATTGCGTTAATTGGCAAATCGACTGGACTGGAACAAAATCCTGAAGAGGACTTTTACTCCCTGAACCTGGACTGTCCCACCTCAAGATCACGTGTGCCTCCAGTCCAGTGTCAATGTTGCTGCCCTCCTTTCACTCTGCAGCAGCCTATCAGCCTGGGATTCCTTCCCCCCCGCCCCCTCCCCGAGCCATGCTTCAGCCAATCACACGATGAGAACATCCACCCCCCCCCCAAACCCTTGGCCCCCCACCACAGACTGAGTTTGTCGCTTCCTGGGCCAAGCTATAGCCAATCACACAATGAGAACAGCCACCTAACCCCCCCCCCCCCACACACACACACACACACACCCCTGGCCCCCCACCACGGACTGAGCTTGTCCCTTCCTGCACAAAGCTATAGCCAATAACACAATGAGAACAGCCAACCCTGATCCAAGCAATAGCCAATCACACGCCTGCCCTTTCCAAAAACTAGACTCTGCAACCCGGAGCGCATCACTTCTTGGAAAAGAACAAGAAGGCCGGAAATCTCATACGGTAAAACACAATATATATATCCTACATAATGTATATGGCTTTTTTTGTTTGACGTGTGCTTGTACTCTTGTTTCCATGTTTTCATAAGGACGTGACTTTATTTCGTGCCACACTGAACTGAAATCTGTGTCTCAGAAGGAACTGAGAGGGGTACTGCACGTCACTCAGAGCCACAGGGAGCACGTGCAGCACACCGGGCGGCAGTGTGGCATAATGGGTAAGGAGCTGGCCTTGTAACCTGAAGGTCACAGGTTTGATTCCCAGGTTGGACACCGCCGTTGTATCCTTGAGCGAAGTACTTAACCTGCATTGCTTCAGCATATATCCAGCTGTATAAATGGATGCAGTGTAAATGCTATGTAAGTCGCTCTGGATGGGAGCGTCTGCTAAATGCCTGTAATGTAATGTAATGTAATGTAATGTAATGTAACACCGACCCTCACGGCGAAGGCAGACAAGCATCGAACCTCCAACCCAAAAATATGTTACTTTGCCTTTAACCGAGCCTAAGTGAAGCACACAGGCACACGGTCCTGGAGTGGGCTGAGGCAGTTTTTACCCATGATTCACCCCTCCCACTCCACATCCATTTTAGGACCGTGGAAGTCAGTCTAACTTTACTCCAGACACATTTTTAAATTTCAACCGTCATTTTGAATGGGACAGATTCAAACTTGGTGTATATACATATGTATGTGTGTGTTCGTGTGTGTGGTGTAGTGTAGTGTTCTGTAGCTAGGAGCAAATATCTGGGTAGCATACTGTATCTGTGGGCAAATAACATTTTAAAAGCATTGCCCATCGATGCATAACAAGCTTTAAGTGTTACACTGGCCATGGGCAAATTACGCATTACACACATTCACACGCATGCGCTCCCATACACACACACACACACACACACACACACACACTCACATGCTCACACACACACACACACACACTCACACACACACACATGCGCTCCCATACACACACACACTCACACACACACACACACACACATTCACACACATGCGCTCCCATACACACACACACACACTCAGAGCTGCCCGTGACGTGCATCTGTTCCCTGTGGATCTCTGTTCCAGTCCTGCTCTCGCAGGACGTGTCCCATTAAGCGCTTCCCCAGACCTCTGGAGCCAACAGCCCGTTTAGGGAATGGCCTACATACAGTAACTCTCTTAAACACCCCCTGTTACCTCAGCACCACACACGCTCTACTGAGCACTACCCCACACACACTGTACTAAACACTGCCCCACACACGCTCTACTAAACACTGTCCCCCACACACACTCTACTAAACACTGCCCCACACACAGTCTACTAAACACTACCCCACACACAGTCTACAAAACACTGCCCCACACACACTCTACTAAACACTGCCCCGCACACACAGTCTACTAAACACTGCCCCCCACACGCTCTACTAAACACTGCCCCCCACACACACTGTACTAAACACTGCCCCACACACGCTCTACTGAGCACTACCCCACACACAGTCTACTAAACACTGCCCCCCACACACACTCCACTAAACACTGCCCCACACACAGTCTACAAAACACTGCCCCCCACACACACTCTACTAAACACTGCCCCACACACAGTCTACAAAACACTGCCCCACACACACTCTACTAAACACTGCCCCCCACACACAGTCTACAAAACACTGCCCCCCACACACACTCTACTAAACACTGCCCCACACATACTCTACTAAACACTGCCCCACACACAGTCTACAAAACACTGCCCCCCACACACACTCTACTAAACACTGCCCCACACACAGTCTACTAAACACTGTCCCCCACACACACTCTACTAAACACTGCCCCACACACAGTCTACAAAACACTGCCCCCCACACACACTCTACTAAACACTGCCCCCCACACAGTCTACTAAACACTGGCCCACACACACTCTACTAAACATTGCCCCACACACACTCTACTAAACACTGCCCCCCACACACATTCTACTAAACACTGCCCCCCACACACAGTCTACTAAACACTGTCCCCCACACACACTCTACTAAACACTGCCCCACACACAGTCTACTAAACACTGCCCCACACACGGACTACTGAGCACTACCCCACACACAGTCTACTAAACACTGTCCCCCACACACACTCTACTAAACACTGCCCCACACACAGTCTACAAAAGACTGACCCCCACACACTCTACTAAACACTGCCCCACACAGTCTACAAAACACTGCCCCCACACACTCTACTAAACACTACCCCACACACACACTCTACTAAACACTACCCCACAGAGTCTACAAAACACTGTCCCCCACACACATTCTACTAAACACTGCCCCACACACAGTCTACTAAACACTGTCCCCCACACACGCTCTACTAAACTCTAAGTATACTAAGCATATAGTATATGCTGAGCTATGTCGCCCCACGCACGCACGCACGTAAACAGACACACACACACACGAACCCTAGCTGTAACCTGAGCGACATACACATGAGCCTAAGCACTACCCTTCACCTGAACACCACCATACCCAGAGCAGCCTGAGCACAATTTCCACCATCACTGGAGCAGAGTATCAGCAGGATCCGGCAGAAAATAGTGGCAATGCTCTCAGGCATCGTGGGTCAGAGGTCAAAGGTCAGAGCCTATTGTTCTGGTCCGGGTGGTCAGGCAGGCCGGGACGTGCACCTGCCCGGGCTCACTTCTCACCTTTCTGATGCTGTAATTTGTACTTACCTTTATCGGAGCAGGTAAATTCCTTACCTTTAATAGAGAAGGTAAATTATTGCCAAACCTGGAGCAGGTGCATTTCTTACTTACCTTTATTGGAGCAGGCAAGTTAATTTCATTGGTGTATGGAAACAAGTACATTCCTTACCTACCATTATTAGAGTAGATAAATTATTTGGGGGGGGGGGGCATAAGTCATCCTCTCCTTCAAAGTGAAGCTGGTGGGGGTTCTGGGGGTGGGGGGGTGTGCTGGTGAAGGCCTGGTGGGTATGGAGACTGGCAAAGCCTCTCCCATTAAACATTCACAGCTGGGGGGCGGGCCAGAGAGGAACCTGTATCTGGAGGCCTGCTGTATGACTGTGAGGTACAGAGGGAAGCAGCTGGTGGTCACTGCAGTGAAGGATGAGGCTATTCCAGTGAGGCTCCGCCCACCAAATGCTTACTCAGTCAATGCCAGTGTTTAATGAGGCAATGCCAATAAGACTCCGCCCACTCAGTGTTTAATGAGGCAATGCCAATAAGACTCCGCCCACTCAGTGTTTAATGAGGCAATGCCAATAAGACTCCACCCACTCAGTGTTTAATGAGGCAATGCCAATAAGACTCCACCCACTCAGTGCTTAAAGATGAGGAAATGCCAATGAGACTCCGCCCACTCAGTGATTAATGAGGAAATTCCAGTGAGACTCCGCCCACTCAGTGCTTAATGAAGCAACTCCAGTGAGGCTCCGCCCACTGAGTGCTTACTGAGCCAATGCCAGTGTTTAATGAGGCAATGCCAATAAGACTCCGCCCACTCAGTGCTTAATGAGGAAATGCCAGTGAGGCTCCGCCCACACAGTGCTTAATGAGGAAATGCCAGTGAGACTCCACCCACTCAGTGCTTAATGAGGAAATACCAGTGAGACTCCGCCCACTCAGTGCTTAATGAGGAAATACCAGTGAAACTCTGCCCACTCTGTGCTTAATGAGGAAATGCCAGTGAGACTCCGCCCACTCAGTGCTTAATAAGGAAATGCCAGTGAGACTCCGCCCACTCAGTGTTTAATGAGGCAATGCCAGCGAGACTCCTCCCACGCAGTGCTTAATGAGGCTACTCCAGCGAGGATCCGCCCACTGAGTGCTTACTGAGCCAATGCCAGTGTTTAATGAGACAATGCCAATAAGACTCCCCCCACTCAGAGCTTAATGAGGAAATGCCAGTGAGACTCCGCCCACTCAGTGCTTAATGAGGAAATACCAGTGAGACTCCGCCCACTCAGTGCTTAATGAGAAAATGCTCATAACTGCGAGGCTTTTACCTGTGAAGCCTGTGAGGTAATTAAACATAATTCGACTTTCAATTCTAAAATGTACATGACAGCAAAGCGACCGAGGAGCCAAGATGACCATGAGCCGTGACACGCGTATAAATCCCGGTCCGTGACTGCACTAAGGGTATGCGTGCATGCATGATTCTCTTAATGGCATGTGTGTGCGTGTCTGCGTGTGTGTGTGTGTGTGTGTGTGTGTGTGAGAGAGAGAGAGAGAGAGAGAGAGAGAGAGACAGAGTGCTAAGTGCTACAGTGTGGGGGAGTAAAGGAGGAGAGTGCAGTGGGGAGGGAGGGGGGGGAGGGGGTTCTATTTATAATCCTACAGAGGGAACACTCAGAGAGAGATCAGAACGTAACACAAAGAGAGAGGGGGAGAAGGAGAGAAGGAGAGAGAGCGAGGGGGAGAGAGAGAGAGAGCAGGAGGATGTAGAGAGAAAGCCTGGTTGGAGAGAGAGGGGGAAGAAGGGAGAGAGAGGAGAGGGGGGGGGGGTGGAAGGATGGAAAAAGAGGGATATATAGAAAGGTTGAGAAGAAGAGGGAGTGAGAGAGAAAACATGAATGAAGGAGGAGGGGGAGAGGAGGACAGAGAGGGGAAGAGAGAACAAGATGGATAGAACAGAAATGGAGCAGATAAATAAAGATTTTTAAAATCTATTTTCCATATTCTATTCTAAGCGTTTCTTTGATTGCCATGTACATTGCAGAACAGCCCCCTTCACTTATTGACAGGAAGTGGTGATACACCACCATAAGCTTCCGTTGGTACTGAATGGTCTTTCGGTGACTAATTTATTAACGGAGTACCCATCTTTAATTAGTCTTTAATGCAATATTTTGGCTGATTAAGCATTGTTCCGTTATTTTATTGGCTTGTTTCTTCTTCTTCCCCTGCATGATTATGACATGAGCGCTCCATGTAATCTCACTAAACACTGCAGTTAATATTCAATTTATTTATAGTGACTTGACATCACTTCCATGTTTTTCTACCAGGTAGATAAATCGGGTAATTTTTCTTAAAATTTCTTTGGCAGGATTTTCCTCATAGCTTTATATCGCTCCCTATTTTGGAACCACATTGATTTACTTTTGTAACTGTAATAGGTGTCTGATTCAGTCAAGATTTTTTGTGCCTCCCCCCCCGGCACCCCCCCCCCCCCCCCCCCCCCCAGAAGATTTTTTCAGGGTGCAGGGAGCATTTCTTATATATATTTCAACTGTAGAGACGATATATATCCACAAGGTGGCGCTTGGAACATTTCAGATGAGAACCAGAACCAGAGATTTGCTAGAAAATTGGTGCTGTGGCCACTTCAAAGGAAAAGACATTCTCGTATTTACATGATATATTCAAAATTACCGCAATTCATCTCCAAAGCAGTTTCCAGGAAAGCAGTTTCACAAGCTCTTTTCTGCAAACACCTAAAACCCCACTTTTTCAGACAGACCCTAAATATTTATATTTTTAAAAAATAAAACGGTCTCACGCTTGCTCTCCTACACACACACACATATCCACATACAAACACACATACTTCCCCCCCCACACACACACACACGCGCGCACACAACGGCTTAAAAGTTGACAGGCGCTGCTCATCGAGCTCAATGAACTGTGCACTGTGTGAGTTGAACACACGTGCATTCTACTGGCTGAAATTCGAACAGGTGCATGACCTCATCGGGTGCCGCCTGTGAGAGCCACTGGCAGCGGAGCCACCAGCAGCTCTGACCGGGAGACAGGAGCCCGGAGTCATTCGGTGGCCTCCTAACTGTAAAATCGCAACAGCTAAAAAAATGAAGTTTACATGGCTGATGTGTCCGTGTGGTTGACCCTATGCATGGCAAAACCAAACCCAGCCCGCAAAGGAACGGCTGAACGTAAAATGGCGGTTGCAGTCGGAAATACGTCGATTTCGTGGCCAGCCATTGCCGCCAGACATTAACGACGACGTCAGTGCATTCATTTCCCGTCGCGCTTTCCTGTTCTCGTTTCGGCTTATCCGACTGTAGCGCCTCTGTTGAGGCACTGTCCCAGCGCGGGGCTCCCCAAGTCGGGAATCGAACCCAGACTGTGCTGGTGGAGATCTGCAGGGCGCAGCGGGAAAAGGACGGGGGTGATTCGCTTTGAAGGAGAGCACTTCTCTTTCGGGGGTTTAATTCATGGTCTTCACAGCCACTGACAGGCTCACTGCACTCATTTAGCATGACACCCACAGCCGACTCCCGTTACAAACACTTTATTTTCCGTCGTTTACTTAATCCATACAGAGCAGAATCACTGCACATTCCCTCTCTTTGCCTTTCAATATATCATAGTTATCTTCATTTCTTATTTTATGCCCACTGGAACACCACTTCCTCTATATTCAGGACTACATTATGTAAACACCACGTTTTGATTACTTAATTCTTAGGAAAAATAGAAACCCGTAATTCTCTGTTTGTTAAACTACACTTTAAACTAGGAGATATAGAATAGAAAAATCTAATTATGCATGAGATCTTGACATATTTTAGTATATCCATGATTCTTTGGTATGTAAGTGCGTAATTTAGTGTCTTCATAAATGGATATTAATTGATTAATAGAGAGAGTGCAAATGGTGTGTGTGTGTGTGTGTGTGTGTGAGTAAGTGTGTGTGTGAGTGCATGACTGAGTGTGTGACTGAGTGTTTGAGTGAGTGTGTGTGAGTGAGTGAGTGAGTGAGTACGTGTACGGGTGTGTGTGTGTGTGTGTGAGAGAGTGAGTGAGTGAGTACGTGTACAGGTGTGTGTGTGTGTGTGTGTGTGTGAGAGAGTGTGTGAGTACACGTATGAGCGTGTGTGTATGTGCGTGTGTGTGTGTGCATGTGTGTGTGAGTGTGTGTGTGAGTGTGTGTGTGTGAGTGTGTGTGTGCGTATGAGTGAGTCCTCGCACTATGCGGTAACTCAGTCCATCCAGGACAGGAAGTAGAGGCCTCCCAGCCTGTCTCCACACACCAGCTGAGTGGGGTGCAGGGGGTTCACCTCCAGAGTGACAACAGGACCCTCGCACACAAACACCCCCACCTGGAGAGGGGGGGCAGGGAAAGACAGGGAGAGAGGAGAGAGGTTTAGAGCAGGAAGCGGGAAAAGGCAGAACGATGGAACATCACACTGCACCTGCCGCTGTCCTCCGCATGTACGAAATAAACTAAAACCAATTTTAAAAACTAAAAAAACAACAAAAACAAAAAAAATCTCCTTAGCTTCAGTTGAAGCCAGTGCACAGGTCACAGCAAACACTGAATGGTACCGAAGAATTACACTACATTACACTGCATCCATTTACACAACTGGATATATACTGAAGCAATGCAGGCTAAGTACCTTGCTCAAGGGTACAACAGCAGTCTCCTACTGGGGAATCGAATCTGCGACCTTTAGGCTACAATACGAGACCATCTCCTTAGCCATTATACTACACTGCCGCACAAGGTAGTAACACATATGGTAGGTTCTCTGTTGAGACGCAATAAATATGGAAATGTAAAGAATGCAGAGGAAGCATAAAGTCAGACCAGCGCACCTGTCTCTTGCTCTGACGGTCCCACAGCTTGACAGTTCGGTCGTAGGAGGCCGAGATGATGGTGCTGTCCGTCAACCTCAAGACCGTGACCCGCTCACTGTGCGCCTACGGAACAACATCAGCATCATCAACATTCTCAGAAAAAAATGTACGAAAGAGCAGCTAAAAAGATACAAACGCTCGTGACTGGGGTGGTACCCTGTAGGAACATAAAAAGTACCACTAAGCAGCAAAACAATTCATTTGCACCCATTTTTTTTGCTTGTAAAAGGTACTTATTAGTACCCAAATAGAATATCATCATACTTGGGAAATTTGTTACCTATAAAACAAAAATGGACCTTCACCGTACCTTTATTTCTGAGAGTGAACATCAAAATCACCTGCAGCCGTCATTCAGAGAATGCACTTAATCCTCTGACTGAGGAGCCAAACGATTGGGCAGTTGTGCAACTGGCTGATTGACCGATTGGTTAATTAACTGTCGCTAGTAGACCGATTCACCGATTGGTCTGATTGATTTAAATAACAGAACAGTTGAAAAATGTAGAATTCCTCACCGGTCTCTTATCGCTCCAGGAACATTGGTTCGGCGGCTGGTTGAACCAAATGTTCCCTTTGTTGTCCCCGCACACCACAAAGTCTGCAGTGAAACAGAGGAAGCGGAAGATGGGGACGAAGATGGGAGGTTTCAGAATAAGACACAGAGAGAATTTTGTGGTCTTACTATTGCAATGGATATCGTCACGGCTAAAGAAGAAGTGTTGTCTGTTTTATGATGGTATCTCTGTAGTGATGGTGGTGTAATGTTGGCGGTATCTCTGTAGTGATGGTGGTGTAATGTTGGCGGTATCTCTGTAGTGATGGTGGTGTAATGTTGGCGGTGTCTCTGTAGTGATGGTGGTGTAATGTTGGCGGTATCTCTGTAGTGATGGTGGTGTAATGTTGGCGGTACCTCTGTAGTGATGATGATGTAATGTTGGCGGTATCTCTGTAGTGGTGGCTGTGTAATGCTGGCGGTATCTCTGTAGTGATGATGATGTAATGTTGGCGGTATCTCTGTAGTCACGGTGGTGTAATGTTGGCGGTATCTCTGTAGTGATGATGATGTAATGTTGGCGGTATCTCTGTAGTGATGGTGGTGTAATGCTGGCGGTATCTCCGTAGTGATGGTGGTGTAATGTTGGCGGTATCTCTGTAGTAATGGTGGTGTAATGCTGGCGGTACCTCTGTCCATAGTGATGGCTGAGATCACATGTTTCTTGTGTGTCCCAGATGGGCTTCCGTTCTCTTCTGCACTCAGCTCACTGTTGCCAAATGCGGTTTTTAACGAGGTGCTGGAACCCATCGAAAACTGGGGCAAAAGACAAGATCACAGAGAGCACAGGGAGGATCAGCCAATTGCAGAGAGCATATGTGTGATCACCCAATCCGAGAGCACAGGTAGAATCAGCCACTCACAGAGAGTACAGGTAAGACCAGTCAATCACAGAGAGTACAGGCAGGACCAGCCAATCACATAGAGCGCAAGTAGGATCAGCCAATTGCAGAGAGCCCAAGTAAGATCAGCCAATCCGAGAGCACAGGTAGAATCAGCCACTCACAGAGAGTACAGGTAAGACCAGTCAATCACAGAGAGTACAGGCAGGACCAGCCAATCACATAGAGCGTAAGTAGGATCAGCCAATTGCAGAGAGCCCAGGTAAGATCAGCCAATCAGACAGCACAGATAGGATCAATCGCAGAGATCACTGGTAGGATCAGCCAATTACAGAGAGTACATGTAAGATCAAGAAATCAGAGTACAGGTTGGACCAGCCAATCAATGAAAACAGGTAGGACTTCCCAATCATAGAGAGCAGAGACACATAATTAGAGAGCGCAGGCATGCATTCACAGAGAGCACAAGCAAAAGGAGGCGAGGAGGAAGACTGTGAGGAAGACGAGAGGCTCACGGCGAAGGACAGCTGGATATTCCCGTCTTTCTCTCCCAGCAGCCAGGTGCTGATGTCATCATTGGGCTTCAGGCCGAGGACGCGCACCTTGCGGGTCCAGCTGCCATGGAAACAACACACCGCTGCGTCTGTATGGACTCACGCACACGCCCGTCTGCCTGGCCACACCCACTTCCTGGCCTCTGTAGCCAGGTAGCGGAGGAGAGGAAGGATGTGTGTGTGTGTGGCAGTAGATTACCAGCGTATCTTGTCAGAGGACTTATTCCTCGGCTTGGTGACGTTGAGGATCAGCCCGTTCTCACACACGCCCAGCAGGATGGTGCAGAAGTACAGGAACTTCACCGGACACTTCAGCGTGTAGCACGACACCTTGCGCAGCCTGAACACAGGGAGGTTGAAGGTCACAGGTTAAAGGTTAATGCGGAGACTCCACCGTGTAGCTTGACACCTTGCGCAGCTGAACACAGGAAGGTTAAAGGTCATAGGTTAAAGGTTAAAGCGGGTACTCCACTATGTAGCTCGAAACTTTGCGCAGCCTGAACACAGGGAGGTTAGAGGTCATAGGTTAAAGGTTAAAGCAGAGACTCCACCGTGTAGCTCAAAACTTTGAGCAGCCTGAACACAGGGAGGTTAAAGGTCACAGGTTAAAGGTTAAAGCAGACACTCCACCATGTAGTTCAAAACTTTGAGCAGCTTGAACACAGGGAGGTTAAAGGTCACAGGTAAAAGGTTAAAGCGGGTACTCCACTGTGTAGCTTGAAACTGTGCAGCTGTACACAGGGAGGTTAAAGGTTAAAGCAGACACTCCACAATGTAGCTCAAAACTTTGAGCAGCCAGAACACAGGGAGTTTCAACGATCAGAGGTTAAAGACTGAGCTGCATGGTGGGGCGAGAGGTTAGAGGATGTGAAGACACCATGTGGGAAGGGGGGCACGGTGAGAAGTTCAATGGTAAAAAGCCGTGAACTCACTGTGCAGTGGGGTGCTGCAGGTTCCAATCCAGTCTCCACACCGACACAGAGCAGTCTGCACAGGCCACAGCAAACTGGTTGTCTGGCATGCAGGCCAGTGCAGTGACCTCAGAGTCAGAAACCTGAAACCACAGCCGTCAGGGAAAAGACCCGCTATAATCACTGCAGCCATCAGCTTAAAACAGGGCTGCCCGTCCTGGAGATCTATCGTCCTGTAGGCTTTCATTCCAACCCTAACAAAGCACACCTCATTCAATAGCTAGAGCAGGGCTGCCCAACCCTGTTCCTGGAGATCTACTGTCCTGTAGGTTTTCACTCCAACCCTAACAAAGCGCACCTCATTCAATAGCTAGAGCAGGGCTGCCCAACCCTGTTCCTGGAGATCTACTGTCCTGTAGGTTTTCACTCCATCCCTAACAAAGCGTACCTCATTCAACAGCTAGAGCAGGGCTGCCCAACCCTGTTCCTGGAGATCTACTGTCCTGTAGGTTTTCACTCCAACCCTAACAAAGCGCACCTCATTCAACAGCTAGAGCAGGGCTGCCCAACCCTGTTCCTGGAGATCTACCGTCCTGTAGGCTGTCATTCCAACCCTAACAAAGCACACCTCATTCAACAGCTAGAGCAGGGCTGCCCAACCCTGTTCCTGGAGATTTACTGTCCTGTAGGTTTTCATTTCAACCCTAATTTTGCTACACCTTATTCTACTAATTAGCAGCTCAATAAGATCTCTAGCTGTTGAATGAGCTCTGCTTTGTTACGGTTGGAACAGGGTCAGTCAGCCCTCATTTAAAAGAACTTGGAAAATCACTTTACACATAAGGTTTATTACTGTTTTTCTGTAGTACTGCGCTGTGGGTAGTATTAATTATTAGCAATAATTATTTGTTGAGACCATAGATTAGATGTAGAACGCAAAGGTAAAATGATAGAGAACACGAGCAGAATACCTTTTTGGAGCACAGCACAGAGTCGTGGTTCCACACCTGGACTCGGCCAGAGGTGAAGCCGCACATGAGCAGCTCGCCACAGGAAGAGAGGACCAGGGCTGTGGGGGCACCCCACCGAGGCGGCTCTATGGGGGCGCAAATGTATGACCTGAGCTTCAGGGGTAAAAGCACTGCTCTCCAGGGTATGACCACAGTGGGATTTGAACCTGCAACCTCACAATCCTAGCTCCCGCTTAACCATGAAACATCACACAACCGTTATCCCTTTGAAGAGTAGGTTTTTTATATATATATATATATATATTTTGGAGTGTTTATTGAAAAGTTGTAAGTCGGTGTTCTAGAACTCCATTGCGTTCAGTTACCAGTAGTGATTGTTACATCATCATTGGAATGTTCAGTTAAGAACATTCCAATTACATATTTATGGTCTCACACCTTAAAAGGTCATTAAAAGAGATATTTCACACCTTAAAGAGACTTTTCACAGGGAGCCACAGTTGGATTCAAACGCAGGATCTTTGGATTACGAGTGGTGGATTAAGATCAGTGGCTCACAAACCTACCGTCAGGCACTCCCAGCCAGATCCAGGTATCTGATGTGCTCCATCACATGCAACTAATCAAGCCCCTCATTAGGTGCATCAGGTGGGTGTGGGGGGGGTGGTGTGGTTAGGGCGCCATCTGCAGGCGGAGATGGAGCAGTTTATCTGGCCTGGAACCATACCACCCCACCACGGTGAGCTTGAGGTGGAACACATCAAATACCTGGATAGGACTGGTGGTACCCAAGGAGAGGTTCGGGAATCAGCTCTAGATATTCGGCCACTGGACAGGTGTCAAAAGTGACAAACTGACGCTCAGTTGCTATGACGTCTCATTTTAATTAAGAGCTGCGAGAATTAAATTGTTCAACCCTATCAGCAAAACGACAAGCTGGGGGCAGCATGAGGCTTGGTTACCGATCGCCATGGAAACACTGCAGGACCTCAACGAGCAATCTTCAGAGACAGTGAGGAAAGCCGGTACTCCTTCCTGCCTGGTAGCCAAGCCCTGTATCCCTCCGCTGTGCCCCGACACAGTGCTGTGATGATGCACCTGCGCTCAGAAAAATAGAGCCATGCATGCCAGATGATTGTTAACTAATTCATTAATGGTTCCTCGTAGGTGCACATTCTCTGAAATTCCACACATTTAGCACGTTCACATAAGTAACCAATAATCCAGTCGTCTGACATTTTGGGGTCAGAATGCACAGCTCTGGAAACTTGGCATAAGTTAGGTCAGAATAATGTTCACTGCCTGAACTGAACAGTTTTCCTAAGAAATGAGTATTGTACGAAATTGTCCGAAATGAGAATTGTACCTTATAGAACCTGTTGTTCCAATGACCATGATATGCACTTTTGTACGTCGCTTTGGATACAAGTGTCTGCTAAATAAATAAATGTAATGCAAAAAGAAAAAGCAAACCAAACTGAGGCCGCTGGCAGCACATTTCCATGCAGGCTGATGCATTCACAAAACAACTCACACAGCTCCCATTTTAACTGCAATTCATCTATACAGCTGGATCTTCACTGAAGCAATTCAAGGCAGTGGTGACCAACCCTGTCCCTGGAGATCTACCATCCTGTAGGTCTTCACTCCGACCCTAACGAAGCACACACCTCACTCAACAGCTAGAGATTTCATTTGAGCTGCTAATTAGTAGAGTCAGGTGTGCCAAAATAAGGGCTGAAATTAAAATCTACAAGACGGCAGATCTCCAGCAACAGGGTTGGTTACCACTGATCTATGGGTATAAAGGGAATCTGGTTGTGCCCCATCTGAGAATTTGGAACTGAATCCACAACCTCTGGGCTACAAAACCAAGATATCTATCCACTAAACTACACACCAGCCCTGGTGTTGACTCATGAGGCCGAGAAGTCCCAGCATGCCACCTGGCTGGGAAATGCAGTCGCAGACACAGTCATTAAGCACATTTACTGCACCTTAAACCTGGAAGCAAGGAAAAATAGATCACAAAACTGCTAAAAAAAAAAAAATCACAAAAAACTCACGTGATATGGTCGCCATAGTTTCACCGTTCCATCATCGGATGCCGTGGCAACCACCAGATTCTCCTTGTCTGAAACGAGAGGGACCAAATCAGCACGGGCGACCAAATACATGATCGAAGCAAGCATACTGTGTGTGTGCGTGTGTGTGGGTGCGTGTGTGCACATGTATGTGTGTGTGTGTATGTGTGCGTAAGTGTGTGTGTCTGTGTGTGTGTGTGTATGTGTAAGTGTATGTGTGTGCGCATGCATATGTGTGTGCGTGTGTGTGTATGTGTAAGGGAGTGCGTGTGTGTGTGGGTGCATGTTTGAGCGTGTATGTGAGTGTATGTGTAATTGTGTGTGTGTGTGTGTGTGTGTGTATGTGTAAGTGTGTGTATGCGCGTCCACGTGTGTGTGTGTGTATGTGCAAGCGTGTATGTGAAAGTGTGTGTGTGTGAGTGTGTGTGTATGTGTAAGTGCGTGCGTGTGTGTGGGTGCATGTGTGCAAGTGTATGTGTGTGTGTGTAATTGTGTGTGTACGTGTAAGTTTCTGTGTATATGTATGTGTGTGTGTGTGTATGTGTAAGTGTGTGTGTGTGTGTGTGTTTGTGTGTGTGTACACATACCTGTGCTGGGCAAGGTGCTGCAGTGTTGGATTGGGGCACGATGTGCTGCAATCCTGCTGATCTCCACTCCTGACTGCCACTCCCATAGCAACAGCTCCCCTTCTCGTGATCCTCCAATCACATGCTGCCCCTGAGGACATACCCACAACAAAGGGTCACACAACACACTGACCACTTCTCCAAACAGGTGCTCTGGCCATTCTTCCACACTGCTGCCCTGACCACTACTCCACACTGCTACTCTAACCACTGCTCCGCACTGCTGCCCTGACCACTGCTTCACACTACTGCTCTGAACCACTGCTTCACACTGCTGCTCTGAACCATTGCTCCACACTGCTGCTCTGACCACTGATCACACTGCTGCTCTGACCACTGCTCCTCACTGCTGCTCTAACCAATGCTCTACACTGCTGCTCTGACCACTGCTCCACACTGCTGCCCTGACCACTGCTTCACACTGCTGTTCTGACCACTGCTTCACACTGCTGCTCATACTACTGCTCCACACTGCTGCTCAGACCACTGCTCCATGCTGCCCCCTGCTGGTTACTCACCATGCAGCTGAGGGAGGTGAGAGAAAGGGGAGTGGGGATCTCTCTGATGCAGGAACCTGTCTGTAGTTCCCAAACACACACCCTGCCATCACTGGAGCAGCTCACCTGCAGGAATAAACATAGTTTACACACATACGTACACACACACACACCCTCCAACACACACACACATACTGTACGCATTGATAACCATAGACACACACACACACACCAACACACACACGTACAGTATGTATTTATAAATAAACACACACACAAACACACACACACCCACACACACACACTCACTCACACACACACACACACACACTCACCACGGTGGAGTCCACAGGAGTCCAGGCACAGCCGGTAAGCCAGTCTCTGTGACAGTGCAGGAGGGACTGAGAGAGGGAGGGAGGCTCGAGCTGCCACAGCAGGAGGGCCTGAAACCGCAACAACACTGATTACACATAATATACTACACTACTATACTACTTTATTACTGCATTCCACTATGTTACGCTATATTATACTGTACTACACATACCATACTACATATACTGTGCTAAACTACACATATTATACTATACTACAATACTATACTATATGACTATATTACACATACTATACTGCTATACTATACAACTATACTACACATACTATACTACTATATTATATTATACAATACTATAAAAAAACTATACTATAATATAGTATAGTATACTACTATACTATACTACACATACATACTACACATACTATAATACCTTACTATACTATACTACACATACTATACTATACTACTATACCACTATATTATACACACACTATTCACATACACTAAGCACACACTATATGCACCGTACAAATGTACTATACATATATTAAACACACACATTATATATACACACACACAGACAAACTGTATACATATACTGTACAAACACGCTCTACACACTCACACACTATACTCACCCAAATACATGTACGCACATACATGCTCACACATACACAGACACACACACAATCTCACACACACACACACACACACACACACAGGAGAGCACGCCCGCACTCCTTACCCTATCCTTCCCACCAGACAGAAGCTCCTCCCCTTTGGGGCTGAAGGACAGACAGGTCACGCCCCCACTGTGACCCCTCAGCACTGACACTGGGCTGGGGTCACACCAAGGGTCAGAGGTCAAATCCTGCACCAACCACAAGGCAATGGTGAAGTCCTCTGGGAAAGACAGAGAAAGAGAGAATAGAAAGATAGGGTGAGAGAGAGGGATATGGTGGAAGAGAGCAACAGAGGGACAGGTTTTCTTTAAGGATGTATGCACATAGTAACCCACCGTAGTGATTCTAAATCTGTTCAGAATCCCTGCTTGCACTGCCCTCTAGTGGAGACCACTGTCTACAATTGTTCAGCGTTTAACTTCACGCCACTAAGCAAAATAAGCCTTAATCATGTTCAGTGGGATTCAGCTGTACAAGAATAACTCATCACATATTTATTCAGTTACATTCATTCAACTAATTGAGTTCATACAGTGTGATCTGACCTCAGCACTTGTGCTGGATCAGATTTGTCCGCCAGGTGTGATTCATGACTGAGCATTCTTTATAAATCTAATAATTTGATTGGCTGTAAGTCATGACCAAGCAATGCGATTGGGTGGGAGGTAGTCACCTGATGCGGAGGCCAGGTGGGACGAGGACTGTGCCAGAGCGAGGATGGGGCCCTGCTGAACACCAAAACTGCCCTGAAGTTCCATCTGATCCTCCCCCCGTCTCCTCCACACCCTCAGGAGCGAGTCCCCACTCCCTGTGACCAGAAACTCCGCCTCGGTCTTTGCCTCCGGTGCCGCCTCTGACTCCGCCTCCTTTCCTGACCCCGCCTCCGCCTCTGACTCCGCCTCCATATCATCTCCCGTCTCTGACCCTGCCTTATTATCTGACCCCGCCTCCTTTGCCGACTCCGCCTCCATATCCTCTCCTGCCCCAGTCTCCGCCACCTCCCCTGCCTCCGCCCTTTCACTTGACTCCGCCCCCTCGGCCGTGGCCTCCTGGATCCAGATCAGGCAGTGTACAGACTGCCTGAGGTTCTCACTGCTCCATAGCCTCTCTCCTGCAAAAACAACAGGACAAAAAGTACAATAACAAAAACAAAAAACAGTGTGTGTGTGCATGTGCGTGTATGTGTGTGTGTGTGCTTGTGGTAGAGTGTCTGCTAGTGTGTCAGACTTTGTGTGTGTGTGTGTGTACCGATGTCAGAATCACTCACCTGAGTCTGCACTGTATAGTTTCACACCATCTCCATGGTAACCCACAGCAGCGTGGCATCCAGAAACCTCAACACAGAGGGCTGGGGGCTCTGTGGTTGCCAGGTGACAAGAATCTGGCTGATCCTGGGGGACACACTGAGATTAGCCACTGTGAGAACATACTAATGTGTCCATATTAACCCTTTTGGGTGTAAGATCAGAAATTGTGTGATTAGAATGTTCTAAACTGGACATTCCAACACTGATGTCACAATCACTACTGGTACCCGAATGCAACGAAGTTCTAGAACACTGACTTTCATTCCGAACATTCCAAAAAAAACCAAAAAAAAACCTACTCTCCCAAAGGGTGAAATGCACACGGGACCTGTACAGACCTTGTCCTCCTTCAGCATGGCCATTTCCTCTCCAAGACCACCTGACCACACCTGGACCTGAGGGTGAGGAGGGGAGAGAGAACGTGGTAAACCACAGCTGACGTCACATGTGTAAGCTCGTCTCCCTTCTCTCGAATCGACAAGAGGCTGCAATGACCTTTGCCGTGTACGCATGCGTGATTGGGCTTTCTCCCCAATTAGGGACGAAAAAAGAAAAAAACATGTTTCAAAATCTAATTATAAAGAAAATAAAGTGCAACAAGAATTGCACAAAAGCCATTTTAAACGTGTGCTAGAAACCCAAAAGGATGAATTGTGACAAACTAGTTTTGATGTACACAGAAAAGGAAGCTTTGTACTGAATTCACCCATGAAACATACAAGACCTTCACTCCAGCAGATCTCTGAGATCCCTATTAGCTGGTGATGATTAGAAAAAGATCAGAAATTTATTCAGATGCTGATCCATTTAGGACTTTAAACAAAAGTAACACAACTTAAAATTTAAAAACTGAGGTACCAATGCATTGGGTTCAGCACATTCTGTGTTTAGTGTGTGTGTTTCATGTATAATGTGAGTATACTGTGTGTATAATGTACTGTGTTATCACTGCTTATTGCGTGCATTGCATGAACCGTGTGTACAGTGTAAAACGAGTCAAATGTTGTGTGTGTACACTGAATGTGTGTATAGTGTGTGAATATAGTGTATATGTTTTGCGTATAGTGTACAATGTTTTTAGAGTGTGCAGTGTAGAGTTTATAATGTGTGGTCTGTAGGGTGTAGAGTGAATACCATTAGAACAGTGTATAGTATATGGTGTGTATAGTGTATAATGTAGAGAGTACAGTGCTGTGTGTCTATAGTGTGCTGAGTGTAGTATGCATAGTGTGAATATTTTGAGTATAGTGTATCATATGTGGCCTGTGTATAGTGCATAATGTTTGTAGAGTGTACAGTGTAGTGTGTATAGTGCGTGGTGGGTATTGTGTATATTGTGAATATAGTGAGTATAGTACATGGAGTGTGTATAGTTCAGTGTATGTTTGTGGTGTGTACAGTGTAGTGTGTATAGAGTGTGGTGGCCAGTGTGTATAGTGTGTATATATCGAGTACAGCATATTATGTATGTTGTGTGTATAGCGTAGTGTTTGTAGGGTGCACAGTGCAGTGTGTCTATAGTGTGTAGTGTGTATACTGTGAATATAGTGAGTACAGTGTGTAGTATGTGTTGTGTGTATAGTGTATAATTTTTGTAGCGTGTAAGTGTGTGGTGGCAGTGTGTACAGTGCGCATATATTGAGTACAGCATATGATATATGTTGTGTGTACAGTGCATAATGTTAGTAGAGTGTACAGTGTAGTGTGTATATTGCGTGGTGGGTAGTGTGTATATTGTGAATATATTGAGTATAGTGTATCGTGTGTGGCCTGTGTATAGTGCATAATGTTTGTAGAGTGTACAGTGTAGTGTGTATAGTGCATGGTGGGTAGTGTGTATATTGTGGATATAGTGAGTATAGTACATGGAGTGCGTATAGTTCAGTGTATGTTTGTAGTGTGTACAGTGTAGTGTGTATAGAGTGTGGTGGCCAGTGTGAATATAATGAGAACAGCATATGATATATGTTGTGTGTATACTGTGGTGTTTAGAGTGCACAGTGCATTGTGGGATAGTTTATAACGGGTCTCACCACACCATCTTCCCCAGCGCTCAGCAGTAGCTCTCCTCTCTCTACGAAGTTCAGCACTTCTGCAGACCCCTGGTGAGCCCTATAGCACCCCACGCAGGACAGCGCTGGTACTGCCCACAGTCTCACCTCCCCCGAGAGACTGCCAGAGGAGAGAAGAGAGGTGGAGGGAGAGAAAGAGAGACTTCGGACGGACTGCTGATGCCCTGAGAGAGTCTGAAAAAGAGAGAAGGGGGGGGGCAGGGTGGAGGACAGGGAGAGAGTGAGAGAGAGACAGAATGGGAGGTGTGGAAAAAGGGAGAGGAAGAGAGACAGAGAATGGGAGGTGTGGAGGAAGGGGGAGAGAGAGAGAGAGATTGGGAGAGTTTAAATGCTGTACGGACAAATAATGTTTTATCTGCTGAAATACCCACTGCCCCCCACCCTCGCTCCACCCCCCCCCACGCTCACCCCCAGGGCCTCTCCACGGAGCCAGTTCCACAGACGGACGCCCCCGTCCCACCCCCCGACTGCCAGCACCTGACCCTCGGGGTCAAAGGTCACGCAGTTCAGAGGGCACGGGTTGAGCAGTGTTGTCACCAGAGTTCCGTTTGGAGACCAGACCTGGGGAAACGCGGGAAGCGTGTGACTGACTGCTGTCCAAGTCCATCCGCAGAACATTAAAGCGCGATTCAGTCTAACCCTCAGGCCTAACATCGCACGCCACTGCCAGCACAAACACAGTACAAACCCAGTGATTGCTGCTGCTTAAGGCTTGTGGTTCACTTAAGAACATGCACGCACTCTCACCTTCAGATTGAAGTCCAGGGAGACTGTGGCCAGGCGCTTCCTGTCTCCACTGACATCACATCCTGTGATCCTGTTGGTATGGGCATCCACGTGGGCAGTCCTTGAAAGACAGAGGTGGTACAACCAATTTTTTTTCACCGTTTAGTGGCAGGCACTTTCTGTCATTACGTTACGTTGGCTATGGTGTTCAGCTTGATGTTCACTGCGCTGCAGTGTTCAGTCACCTGCAGCCGTTCTCGACGTCCCACACTTCCAGCCGTCCGTCAAAGGAGGTGGATGCCAGAAGTCCCTCCTCCAGGAAGCAGCACCCAGAGATGCCATCACAGCTGCTGACCAATGACCTCACTTCCTGTGAACACCAATCAACACACAGTTTACCAATGACCTCACTTCCTGTAAACACCAACCAACACACAGTTTACCAATGACCTCACTTCCTGTAAACACCAATCAACATACAGTTTACCAATGACTGCACTTCCTGTGAACACCAAAGGGAAGGTCATTTTCTTCAATACAAAGTGTATGTTATCAACCATCTCAAGTTTACCTAAATATCGTATAATTTACAAATCAGAAACCAAATTTCGTAGTATTTACGGCCTTTATGACATCATACTTAGAGAGCAGAAAGCATTGCACACATTTTGAAGCCAATAAGACCAAACATTATGTGATAAATTCGGAATTTTAATTTCACGTCCATGTTAAAGCCTCAAGAAACCTGTTTATTTAAATATGTTTATTTCTTGTTTTTCCTGTGATAATCTGTATATATGTTCAATGTTTCTCTAAAAAAATAAAAAAGATTTCTTCAATGAGTGAGATTTCCTAAACAGTGGTGGGGGCGGGGACATTTGTAACTGACAGGTGCGTTTACCTGTCCGGTCTCTCTGTGGATGAGGTGCAGGGACCCATTCTCAGTGCCCACGGCTGCCAAGGTGTGCCCAGGGCTCAGAGCCACACAGGTGGGTTTGGACAGGTAAGAGGAGAGCAGCTCGCTGTGAAGGGCAGGTGTCACATTCGCTCAGGTACAAACCCAGATTCAGGCCACCAAAGCAGAACAGCAGGTGCAAAAAGTGCAGGTGGATGGATTACCTGTCCGCCACACAGAGCTGTACCGGTTTATTCAGCCACCTCATCAAGCGCACTCCTCCAGCCCTACTCCGTCGCCCATTTCCCACAATGCCCTGGGCCCAGGAGTGAGGAGCGCTGCCGTCCGGCTCGTTGAGCGCCTGCTGCAGGAAGAGAGTTGGCCAACGGGAGAACAGGGGGGCGTGTCGTTTCAGGAAACTGCGACATTCTTCCAGGTTGCCGGGAGGAGCCGAGTCAGCGGCGGTGGAATTCTGGGACTCTTCTGGAGCAGGAACACGAAAAAGAAATCGACCCGAATCAGGTTTCAGTGAGCGCTTACTTCTGTCTCAATCTCAACCCTTTGAGGTATAAGATCACAAAAGTGTGATTTGAATGTTCTTAACTGAACAATCTAATGCTGATGAAACAATCACTGCTGGAAACTGAGAGCACTGGAGTTCTAGAACACTGACTCACTGGAGACAGCAATGGAGTTCTAGAACACTGACTCACTGGAACATTCAACAAAAAAAACCTTCTCTTCAAAGGGTTAATGAGTGTTTACTCCTGTCTTTAATGACTCGCTGGGGGAGTTCAGGATTACAATGCTTTCGCAAGGATCAGAAAAAATAATGTACGATTCACAAAGTACCCTGGGTAGAAAACCACACTATCAGAGAAGCAGCAACACCTCTCCGTCTGTCTAGTAACTGTTCAGAAGACTTAATGTTTCTTTTTCCTCCCTTACATTGATTTAACTCACCTCTATGTTTCTTGTACAGTTACTTTATTTACTCGCATCAATCGGTTGTTGATATAGCAGCATGAACTGCACTCTGTATTTTGTCTTTTGGAATCAACCTCAGTTACTTCATAACTAAAACTGTTGCATGATGGCTTCTGAAGTTCTCATTGGCTTGGTGCTTTCAGAAGGTCACAGACGGGTGGTAGGATTGAACGGATGAGCAGTGGCTCCTGGGAACTGTAGTTCACTGGAGTGTCACATTGTACTTTTTGTGGCTCACCAAACTGGCTGTAGGTTTCCAGGAGGTGGTGCAGGAGTCCATGCCGAACATTAGCGTACAGGAAGTGGAAGCTGGACAGCAGGAAGCTCACCGCTGCCATCTGGCCACTACTCATCTAAACGAGGAGAAGCAAGAAAAATAAGTTACATCGGTGTGCATGACATTGTCAAATAATTTAATGACAAATTTCCTTTTTTTCTTTCCCCTTTGTCTCTCCAGTTTGAAATGTTCAATCATGCCAAAGTGGCAGCCATTACTGCAACTGCCATTGTCAATTGAGGACAGTGCAGACATGCACGTGCTCTCCTCTAAACCACATGTCAGCCGCCGCAGCTAATGACACAGCCAATGACACGATGAGGGGGGCGGAGTCACTGACCAGGTGGGTGGGAAGGTGGATGACGGCATCTGCTTCGCAGTGAAAAAATGTGTCCTTTCCCTGAGGGTCACTGAGCGTCCAGAGGTGTGCTGAGAGAGAGAGAGAGAGAGCGCGAGAGAGAGAGTGTGTGAGCGAGAGAGAGTGGGAGAGAGAAAGAGTGTGTGAGAGAGAGAGAGAGCGAGAGAGAGCGGGAGAGAGAGAGACAGACAGACAATGTGTAGTTAGATTGAGATAAAAACACACAGAAATAAACAGACCAACAAACAGTGATACAGACATACACACACGAGAACAGACAGAAACAAATATGTGTTTATAGTAAGCATTAATCATTTGTTATTCCTGCACACAGTGCTCTGATGTCTGTGATGCATGTGTGCATGCATGGATGTGTGTGCATGTGCGTGACTGAACATGTGTGCGCGTGTGTGTGTGTGTGTGTGTGCGTGTGCGTAACCTCACCTGCCAATAGGCTGTGCGCTCTGGCCTTGTCACCCGCTCCTGACAGGAAGAGCTGCTCAAAGGCAGATCTCACCTCAGGATTGGTCAAAGTCAGAGAGTCTTCCGGGCCTTGGGAGTAGGGTTGACCAATCAGGCTGCAAGACAGGTTCCCTCCTATTTATGCTGTTCTACTCTGTATACGGTTACATACAACATTCCAGGTATACACACCAACATAGGCTTAACTGGACTAACATGAATATAATGGCAACCTCATGTACCGGCATGGATATGCTAACCGCCTATACTAACACGGGAATAATGTAAACTTTTTTTTGGCCTTTTTCAGCTTTATTAGACAGGATAGTGTAGAGAGACAGGAAGAACTAGGAGGAGAGAGAGGGAGAGACGTGTGGCAAAGGTCTGCGGCGGTCGGACTCGAACCGCCGACGTCGCGGCTCGCAACGAGCATGAGGAAAGCGCTCTACGGGCTACGCCACTGGAGGCCCGGATCTCCTGTAAACTTCTGTTACTTTAGTACTAAGTTTACAGGAGATTATTCCGTGCGAACATGGGAATACCTCTGCAAAGTTCGGAAAAACTGGGAAAAGGTTGCCATGGGGATGCGCTCCTGCGGCTTCCTGGCCAGTTTCAGCATTTCCTGCCATGTGACCGTTCCACTCCCTGAAGAGAGCTCACTGCACATGCTCAGTATTGCATAAAGATCTCTCTCTCTCAGTCCTGCAAAAAAAAAAAAAAAAAAAACACAAAGACAACATGGTCACCAGGGCCATGCTGAACAATTATCACTCTGTCCACAGTGCGTGTGCGTGTGTGTGCGCGTGCGTGTGTGCGTGTGTGTGTGTGTGCGTGCACGTGTGCGTGTGTGCGTGCGTGTGCATGTGTGCACGCGCGAGTGATGATGGGCATGTACTGAGTGTGTGAAAGCAATACAGTGAACACGCAGTTTATGTAGTGTGCAGTATGTGTGTGTAATGACTGTGTAAAGTTTGTAGAGTGTGTGTAGGAAGTGTGTAGGGAGTGGGTAGAGTGTGTGTAGAGTGTGCGTAGAGTTTGTGTAGAGTGTGTGTAGGGTGTGTGTAGTGTGTGTAGAGTGTGCGTAGTTTGTGCAGAGTGTGTGTAGAGAGTTCGTAGTGTGTGTAGTGTGTGTGTAGGGAGTGTGTTGAGTGTGTACAGCGTGTAGAGTGTGTCTGGGGAGTGTGTAGAGTGTGTGTAGAGTGTGTGTAGGGAGTGTGTAGTGTGTGTAGAGTTTGTGTAGAGTTTGTGCAGTGTGTGTACAGTATGTGTAGAGTGTGTGCAGGGAGTGTGTTGAGTGTGTAGAGCGTGTACAGTGTGTCAGGGGAGTGTGTAGTGTGTGTAGAGTGTGTGTAGGGAGTGTGTAGGGAGTGTGTAGAAAATAGGTAGAAAGTGGGTAGATTTTGTGCAGTGTATGTACAGTGTGTGTAGGGAGTGTGTTGAGTGTGTAGAGTGTGTCTGGGGAGTGTGTAGAGTGTGTGTAGAGAGTGGGTAGAGTGTGTGTAGAGTTTGTGCAGTGTATGTACAGTGTGTGTAGGGAGTGTGTTGAGTGTGTAGAGCGTGTAGAGTGTGTGTAGGGAGTGTGTTCAGTGTGTAGAGCGTGTAGAGTGTGTCTGGGGAGTGTGTACAGTGTGTGTAGGGAGTGTGTTGAGTGTGTAGAGCGTGTAGAGTGTGTCTGGGGAGTGTGTAGTGTGTGTGTAGGGAGTGTGTAGTGTGTGTAGAGCATGTGTAGAGTTTGTGCAGTGTGTGCTGCTTACCGCAGTGGCTGACGGTCAGTGCTGACAGGGCCCAGCCGAGCCCCCTGACCTGGGACTGCATTCTGAGCAGTGCCTGCTTAACCAGCGGCCCTACTGCCTGAGGGAGGGACTGGAGACTGTCCTTCATCTGCAGAGCAACATCATCATCATCATCATCAACATCATTACCATCATCCCCATAACTATTACCTTAATTAACATCATCAACAACATCATCATCAATACTGTCACTGACATTGCCATAACCATCGCCTTCATCAACATCATCACCATCACCTTCATCAACAATATTATAACCACAGCATCAGCAATACAAGCATCCCCATAACTATCACCTTCATCAACATCAACAGCACCACCACCATCACCCAAACTACCACCATCACCTTCATCAACATCATCACCACCATCACCATCACCAAAACCCTCATCACCCAAACTATCACCATCACCTTCATCAACATCATCACCACCATCATCACCCATAATATTCATCACCCAAACTACCACCATCACCTTCATCAACATCATCACCACCATCATCATCACCAAAACCATCATCACCCAAACTATCACCATCACCTTCATCAACATCATCAGCACCACCACCATCATCACCCAAACTACCACCATCACCATCATCATCATCAAAACCCTCATCACCCAAACTATCACCATCACCTTCATCAACATCATCACCACCATCATCATCACCCATAATATTCATCACCCAAACTATCACCCTCATCTTCATCAACATCATTACCACCGTCATCATCACCAAAACCTTCATTACCCAAACTATCACTATCATCTCCATCACCATCAACATCATCACCACCATCGCATCACCAAAACCCTTATCAGCCTAACTATTACCATCATCAACATCATCACCACCACCACCATCATCACCAAAACCCTCATCAGCCTAACTATCACCATCATCTCCATCAGCATCACCTTCATCAACATCATCACCAAAACCCTCATCACCCTAACTATCACCATCATCGGTAAAATGGTAAATGGACTGCATTTATATAGCGCTTTCATCCAAAGCACTTTACAATTGATGCCTCTCATTCACCAGAGCAGTTAGGGGTTAGGTGTCATGCTCAGGGACACTTCGACGCGCCCAGAGCGGGGATCGAACCAGCAACCCTCCGACTACCAGACAACCGCTCTTACCTCCTGAGCTATGTCGCCCCACCATCATCAACTTAATCACGGTCTTCCTCATCATCATCATCATCATCATCATCATCATCATCCCCAGTACTGCTCCCAGGTGAGCTCTGGTGCAGATGAGCTCTGGTTCAGGTGAACTCTGGTTCAGGTGAGCTCTTACCTTTTCAAACACGGCGAAGCTCCTCAGTTCCTCACAGGCCATGTGTAGGTACAGCGGGCTGGCAGAACCCTTCTTCATCATCAGCGACTGCAGCTACACACACACACACACACACACAGAATATTACCCACCAGGTCTCAGGCGATGTTGTACACTCAGCACTTCACCTCAGGGCACAAACCTGGTTGTTAAACGCCGAGTCGCTCAGTTTCTTCCCGTACATCGCAAGCTCCTTCTGAACGATCTCCTTTCTGTCCAGCATGGAAAGCGGTCCCAAGGAAAACACAGAGGAACCCTTCATCTTTGCCAGAGTGTGCCGGAGGGTTGAGTTCGGGGTGACACTCAGTACCAAGGATACGCCCTGAGAAATTAGGTAGGTTTTTATGGCATAAAACATTGCTGGAATAAAACAATTTTTACTTCACAAAAATAATCTACACTATAGAGTTGGTGCACAGCCAATATTTCTCTGAGTGAAAGCCGGCCTATGTTTACTGACCAGAGGGAGGTCCTGTGGTATCCAGTCAAACCGCAGCTGGCCTCCGGCATCCTGTATAAGCTCCACCCCATCAACCAGCAGAGCCAGTGGTTGGCGCTTCCTTGCTTCACTCAGGGCTTTGAGTTCTGTGTGGAATTCTGCCAACAGGTTTCTATAGCAACGAGACTGCCCATCAGCATCATGCATTTTTAGTGCACTAGATATAGAGAGAATAGACTAGTTCTGCAGCTGTTATTATTATTATGATTAGTATTATTAATAATAAAATAAACAGAACAGCTGCCCACAAACAAACACACTGACTTATAAGATGTAGGGAGGAAAGTCTCCTCCCCTTTTCCTAGCCTGTTCCTCAGCCATTGGATGAGGCAGCGCAGCAGCTGCTCCACACTCTGTGCTGATTGGCTGGCAGCAGTGAAGTAGGAGATGACATCACAGCCAGATGCTTTCTGAGATTTGTCTGGGCTCCTCAGTGCATTGGCAAGGGCAGCCTGCAGAAAGGGGCCTCCTATTAGTCAGTGCATCACACAGTCTTCTATTGGTTCAGAACACCACACAGTCTGCTTATTGACCAGTACACCATTGAGCTTCCTATTGGTCAGTGACTCACTGAGCATCACATTGCTTGCACAGCTGTGCATGCGAGTACACATTTAGGTATAAATGGCACATTTGAACATGTAAGCATCGACTCCTGTGTAATCATGGTTACCATGAACACGGTCTTCCCCTCTCCAGGCCCCCCCTCCACCAACACAATGCCCCTGGCCCTGCCCTGTCTGCGCTGAGCGTCCTGTACAGTCTTCATCGCCGTGGCGATCAGCTTGTCCCGCCCGTAACACTGCCGATACTGCGCGTCCTGGAACATTTCCTGTTCCGTGACCTCTGTCTCGTCCACTTCCTGTTGAGATACACAAAAAACGTGAATCCTGTAGCTCCAGGACATGCCAAAGCATTAGAATTTAGCGTACAGACACCAGCTTTCTCTCATCGTTAGCGTTTAGCGCACAGACACCAGCTCTCTCTGACCTCAATGAAATGCGCCACCAGCGCCCCCCAGAGGTCGTCCAACACCGTCTTCTCAAACTGCTCCAGGCCTTTCACATACGGCTTCCCATCAGCAACACCACCCCACTCACAGGGGTAACTGAGAGAGAGAAAGGGGAGGGGTGGATCCGGGGAAGAGGGAGGGAGAAAAAAAAACATCCATTATAGTGCTTAAAACACAGCTCCGGTTCATCGTTCTGCGTTGTCTGTATTCTGTATTTTTTGTGAGAAAACTGTACTGCAGTAGAACTCACTCTTCGGTGACTTTGGCTCCGCTTTGCAGAATTCTGCTTTTCAGATCGGCCATTTTTGACTCGGCATCCTTCGACTCCGCCGCAAAGTCACCCCTCCAGCTAACCGGGACAGACCTGACCAATCACGTGCGTGCACACACACACACATACACACACACACACACACACACGCAGATGCAATGAAGCTCAAAATTCAGGTGTTATTAATGTGCTGTTGGGGTATTACAAATATGCCATTAGACTAAAGTGAGGTAGAGTGTGTGTACCTGGGCAGGTGAGGTAGAGTGTGTGTACCTGTACCTGGACAGGTGAGGTAGAGTGTGTGTACCTGTACCTGGACAGGTGAGGTAGAGTGTGTTTACCTGTACCTGGACAGGTGAGGTAGAGTGTGTGTCCCTGAGCAGGTGAGGTAGAGTGTGTGTACCTGGGCAGGTGAGGTAGAGTGTGTGTCCCTGAGCAGGTGAGGTAGAGTGTGTGTACCTGAGCAGGTGAGGTAGAGTGTGTGTACCTGGACAGGTGAGGTAGAGTGTGTGTACCTGAGCAAGTGAGGTAGAGTGTGTGTACCTGGGCAAGTGAGGTAGAGTGTGTGTACCTGAGCAGGTGAGGTAGAGTGTGTGTACCTGGACAGGTGAGGTAGAGTGTGTGTCCCTGAGCAGGTGAGGTAGAGTGTGTGTACCTTGCCAGCTGAGGTGTTCTGAAGTAGAAGAACATGCGGTTCTGAGCAGAATCGGGGTGAAGAGCCTGGAACTGACGAATCTCCATTTCCGTGATGGACAGACCGGCGGGGGCGGAGCTTATCTGCAGAAAACAACCAGTAAACACTGAATATACAGTGAGAGCATGTGAGAGAGAGAGGGAGGGGGAGAGAGAGAAAGAGCAAGAGAGAAAGAGAGAGAGAGAGAGAGAGAGACAGAGAGAGAGAGAGAGAGAGAGAGCCTGAGAGAGAGAGAGAGTGATAGACAGATACAGGACGATATCTCACCCATTGGTACTGTGGCAGTTGGGGCAGCGCAGGGGCAGGGGGCACCAGGCCGTACCTCTCTCCCAGAATGCTAAGCAGCAGCTGGCTGCGGCAGACGTGCGACAGGCAGAGTTCCAGGGCCCGGCCTGCCTCCTCCTCGGTGATGCCCCAGCGCAGTTCCACCTCCTGCAGGTAGAGGCAGTGCGGAGCGGCGCGGCGTCGCAACTCGGGGAACACGCGGCGCACCAGCACGTCTCTCTCCCCGTGCATGTCCCTGAACGTGGAGGAGACGAACACGCGCACCGCTCGCCACCTGGGGGCGACAGAGAGTCCAATCACAACGGCAGCCCGGGCGTAAACGTATGTTTGCATGTTTGTGTGTGTGTGTGTGTGTGTGTGTGTGTGTTTGTGTGTGTGAGAGTGTGTGTTTGTGAGTGTACGTGCGTGTGTGTGCCTGTGTGTGTGAGTGTGTGTGTGTGCGTGTGCGCATGTGTGTGTGTGTGTGTGTGCGTGTACCGTAGTTTTGGGGTGGCAGGCAGGGAGCAGACAGCAGTGTCTCTGCCATTCTGGTCTTTGGCTCCCTCTGGTGCAGGGATGCTGTGCAGCTTATCAATGCGCTCTACGTGATCCAGCAGCCTGGAAGAGCCTCTTTCTCCAATAAATCTGAGACAGAAAGAGAGAGAGAAAATGCATAAAACAAGAGGGATCATTGACAGGCTACTACAGCTCCCCCAGTGGTTATAAGTGGTACTACAGTTACTCTTACCTGAGGATCTGTTCACTGAACCCATGCAGCTCCACAACGTTCCTGTCTATGTTCTGGGGGTCCATTGTAACCCGAGCCCCACTGAAATTTACAACCAGATACACACACACACACACACACACAGGCACACATGCACGCACCCACATGCACGCACACGCACACACGCACGGACACACATATACACAAATGCGCACACACGAACACACACAACCACATGCATACACATACACACACACATACAATTTACTTGAAGGAATAAGCTAAATTTTAAAGAGAAACTGAAAGATGGATGGAGAAAGGGAACAAATGAGTGAAAGAGAGAAAAAGAAGGAAAATGGGGCTTCCGAAAAGTTATGTTTTATTCTCCAATTGGCGACATGTTCTTTATTACAACTGGAATATGTGAGGGATACTGTCACAATCAACCAGCAGGGGTTGCTAGAGAGCAACGAGAAGAGGAACTCTGCAGAATGAGCCCTCTCTAACCGGACAAGCCACAAGGCAGCTCAGGTAAAGTGTAGGTAAAGTATAGGTAAGGTGCATTAAATGACATACGTACTTTGAGGTAAGGTGTATATCCATGTTATGCATATTGTTAGGTAAGACGAATGTCAGAGAGAATCAAACCTGGCCCTTGAACCCAAAGCCTGCCTGGGTTTTCCTTCCTCCCAGGTAATTAAATGAACAACTAGTGCTACTGATTGGCCAGACTGTCTTCACACCTGACTCCCAGGTAACGGGAGGGTGGAAAAAACCCAGCAGTTTTCAGCCCTCAAGAACCACGATTTGTTGATCCCCAGTTTAAATACATGTAAATCATATTTAAAGGTAAGGTGTATATGAAGTCAAGGTAAGGCAATCGTTGTTTAAAAATAACACGTTTTGAGTCATACCCATTGATGAGGTTTATGTTGATGAGCAGGGTTTCAGGGTTGATGTCCTTCCGGTACTTGTTCAAGACGTGCTCCAGGTTACTGTGTATAGACCAATCCGTCAAAGAGATTATCGTGTCCACCTGAAAAATTAGAACAGTCATAACACAGGTCAGCATGTCCAATCCGTCTTTTTAAGCCCCCGTACCTGTCGATCTACCCATCAATTCAGTTGGCCTGTCAATCGACACAATTTACTCTACCCCTACTAATTCTATGAACTCGATTGTCAGTCCACACATCGATTCCACTGGCTCAGCCGGCAAAACACACATCATCGTATTGTCAGATATGTAGTGCATAAACCGTGGCCTTAGAGAAGGAAACAGTGAATTTGACACAATATCATATCGTTTCTAAGAATGCGGCCTGGTCTCCCCGTCACAAATAGCATTGAAGCAATTGTGATCGGGGCAATTTAAAATCCGCCGATACCCTAAATCTAGGCAAACCCGGATCTATGGGTCTCACCTCCTCGCCCCCTCAGAAGAGACAAACCAGGAGACACGGGACGCCATATCTGGGGTCGGGAACCCCGCGTGCCTGACATTTCCCATCACTTTAAGCTTCAATGCAATCTTTAGGTAGGCCGGTCCACGTCATGAATTACTGTGTTCGATAATTATCGCCGAGGCATGTCGTCCAGCCCCAGGAGAGGCGCGCGTTACCTTGGCTTTCTTGGTGACCAGGTGTAGGAGGAGCTCGTTGTAGTCTTTCATCCCGCCCGAATTCTCCCTTAGCCTCTGTTGGACAGGAAGAACGTTAGGTCCTGTGTGTAGCAGAGTGTATCTTTACACAGGCGTGTGTGTGTAGCAATGCACGTGGCAGCGAACGTGCGTGTCAGTGCATGCGTCTGTGCGTAGGAGAGCGTGTTTATCAGTGTGTGAAGCAGTGTTTTGCGTGTGTCTGGGGGGGAGGGGGGGGGCGTGGTGGAGTGTAAGCATCAGTGTTTGTAGCAATGTTTGCCATGTATGTATACAGTGTACGTGTTGGAGTGAATGACTGTGTGTAGCGGGTGGTGTTTCAAGGTTGGGTGTGTGTATGTGCAGCAGGAATGTGTGTAGCACAGAGGCGAATGCACAGCTGGGATAATCATGGAACATGCTCTCACCACACATGGGTATGTCCTATTACAGGTTGGCTATAGAGGGAATAGAACCGAAAACAGCCCATCAGAAGCCAGCCTTACCTTCACCTGCTTCATCACGTGCCAGACGTTATCCAATAAGAGGTCCGATTTTAGCTCCACCTCTTTGAAACCACATTTCTGGACGAGGAGCATCTCGACGTGCTCACTGCAGTGGCCTATCATCATCGCCAGCAACAGCGCCACCTCCTGGACCTAGAGAATTACACTATTAAAAACGGCTACAGCAAGGCCTCGTGGGTAATGCGGTGATGATGCAGGAAGACTGGAGGGACAGAGTCTTACAGTGGGGGTGAGTCTTATGGAGGGGATGAGTCTTATGGAGGGGGTGAGTCTTACTGTGGGGGTGAGTCTTATGGAGGGGATGAGTCTTACAGTGGGGGTGAATCTTATGGAGGGGGTGAGTCTTACAATGGGAGTGAGTCTTATGGAGGGGTTGAGGCTCACTTTGGGTTCAGGCTCGTCGTCGTCTGGGTCCTCTGGGTCCTCTGGGTCCTCTGGGTCAGGGGGGTAGCAGAAGCCCAGTTTTGAGTGCCATGATGTATAGAAGTCCATGTCCATGTTACACAGCAGTAGGGTGCGACCTGGCAGCGGGGGCACGTTGTACTTGCAGGAGATCTGGACCGCTTGCTCCAGAGCCTGCTGGTACCGAGCCAGAACCTCCGGGGTACAGCGCTTGGGACTGAGAGAGAGACACACACACACACACACACACACACACACACACACAAGCACAAGTCAGCTCTGGGGAACAGCGCCTAAGACTGAGATTGAAACATAGAAAAACATGTTACACACCTGATTCACACACACTGCAGACCTGATTCACACACGCTACAGACCTGATTCACTCACATTACAGACCTGATTCACACAAATTACAGACATGATTCACACACGCTGCAGACTTGATTCACACACGCTACAGACCTGATTCACACACGTTGCAGACCTGATTCACACACGCTACAGACCTGATTCACACATGCTACAGACCTGATTCACACAAATTACAGACCTGATTCACACACGTTACAGACCTGATTCACACACGTTACAGACCTGATTCACACACGCTACAGACCTGATTCACACACGCTACAGACCTGATTCACACACGTTACAGACCAGATTCACACATGCTACAGACCTGATTCACACACGCTACAGACCTGATTCACATACGTTGTAGACCTGATTCACACACGCTACAGACCTGATTCACACACGTTACAGACCGGATTCACACACGCTACAGACCTGATTCACACATGCTACAGACCTGATTCACACAAATTACAGACCTGATTCACACACGTTACAGACCTGATTCACACACGCTACAGACCTGATTCACACACGTTACAGACCTGATTCACATATGTTACAGACCGGATTCACAAACGCTACAGACCTGAATCACACACGCTACAGACCTGATTCACACACGCTACAGACCTGATTCACACACGTTACAGACCTGATTCACACACGCTACAGACCTGATTCACACACGTTGTAGACCTGATTCACACACGCTACAGACCTGATTCACACACGTTACAGACCTGATTCACACACGCTACAGACCTGATTCACACAAATTACAGACCTGATTCACACACGCTACAGACCTGATTCACACACGTTACAGACCTGATTCACACACGCTACAGAACTGATTCACACACGTTACAGACCTGATTCACACACGCTACAGACCTGATTCACTCACATTACAGACCTGATTCACACAAATTACAGACATGATTCACACACGCTGCAGACCTGATTCACACACGCTACAGACCTGATTCACACACGTTGCAGACCTGATTCACACACGCTACAGACCGGATTCACACACGCTACAGACCTGATTCACACACGCTACAGACCTGATTCACACAAATTACAGACCTGATTCACACACGTTACAGACCTGATTCACACACGCTACAGACCTGATTCACACACGTTACAGACCTGATTCACACGCACTACAGACCTGATTCACACACGCTACAGACCTGATTCACACACGCTACAGACCTGATTCACATATGTTACAGACCTGATTCACAAACGCTACAGACCTGAATCACACACGCTACAGACCTGATTCACACACGCTACAGACCTGATTCACACACGTTACAGACCTGATTCACACACGCTACAGACCTGATTCACACACGTTGTAGACCTGATTCACACACGCTACAGACCTGATTCACACACGTTACAGACCTGATTCACACAAATTACAGACCTGATTCACACATGCTACAGACCTGATTCACACACGTTACAGACCTGATTCACACACGCTACAGACCTGATTCACACACGTTACAGACCTGATTCACACACGCTACAGACCTGATTCACTCACATTACAGACCTGATTCACACAAATTACAGACATGATTCACACACGCTGCAGACCTGATTCACACACGCTACAGACCTGATTCACACACGTTGCAGACCTGATTCACACACGCTACAGACCGGATTCACACACGCTACAGACCTGATTCACACACGCTACAGACCTGATTCACACAAATTACAGACCTGATTCACACACGTTACAGACCTGATTCACACACGCTACAGACCTGATTCACACACGTTACAGACCTGATTCACACGCGCTACAGACCTGATTCACACACGCTACAGACCTGATTCACACGCGCTACAGACCTGATTCACACACGCTACAGACCTGATTCACACACGCTACAGATCTGATTCACACACGTTACAGACCGGATTCACACACGCTACAGACCTGATTCACATACGTTGTAGACCTGATTCACACACGCTACAGACCTGATTCACACACGTTACAGACCGGATTCACACACGCTACAGACCTGATTCACATATGTTACAGACCTGATTCACAAACGCTACAGACCTGAATCACACACGCTCAGACCTGATTCACACACGTTACAGACCTGATTCACATATGTTACAGACCTGATTCACAAACGCTACAGACCTGAATCACACACGCTACAGACCTGATTCACACACGCTACAGACCTGATTCACACACGTTGTAGACCTGATTCACACACGCTACAGACCTGATTCACACACGTTGTAGACCTGATTCACACACGCTACAGACCTGATTCACACACGTTGTAGACCTGATTCAGACACGCTACAGACCTGATTCACACACGTTACAGACCTGATTCACACACGCTACAGACCTGATTCACACACGTTACAGACCTGATTCACACACGCTACAGACCTGATTCACACACGTTGTAGACCTGATTCACACACGCTACAGACCTGATTCACACACGTTGTAGACCTGATTCACACACGCTACAGACCTGATTCACACACGTTACAGACCTGATTCACACACGCTACAGACCTGATTCACACACGCTACAGTCCTGATTCACACACGTTGTAGACCTGATTCACACACGCTACAGACCTGATTCACACACGTTGTAGACCTGATTCACACACGTTACAGACCTGATTCACACACGCTACAGACCTGATTCACACACGCTACAGACCTGATTCACACACGTTACAGACCTGATTCACACACGCTACAGACCTGATTCACACACGTTGTAGACATGATTCACACACGCTACACACCTGATTCACACACGTTGTAGACCTGATTCACACACACTATAGACCTGATTCACACACGCTACAGACCTGATTCACACACGTTACAGACCTGATTCACAGAGGCATTTAAAGTCCCTGGGCTGTTTCAGTCCAACTATGGAATGCTGAGGGTATTAGCGCTGTATACACCGTCACCAGATTCAAGTCACTTTTAAACAAAGATATTATTAAACAGCATTGTTTTATTATATGTAATAACTTTTCTTCTTATTATTATTATGATTTATTAATAATAATGATAATAATAATAATGATAATAATAATAATAAGACGTATGAGTAAAATTTTTTAAATACCCGCAGATCCATGAAAACTTTATCATGAAAGAT